>JAPMOB010230533.1:218-18364 GCA_029875015.1 Lepomis gibbosus
TTAATTTGATATTTTATTTTTTTCTCCAGGCTAAGTTTTCATTTTATTTTTTATTTTACTGGCGGAAATGGGCTTCCATACTGTTGTGAGGAGGTACTACAAAGATTTTAGAATGAATGGCCGTGGATGCTGGGAGGGGCCCACAGAAAATGCGTACAGGGCCCGGATTCTTGTGCAATGCTGGAATGATACCATAATGTAACTGATTTCTTTATTTTCATGCAAATTAAACGAAAAACATACAATATTATAGGTACTTATTAGCCATTTGTCATCTTTTTCGACGTGAAGGAAGGATGCACTTTGTGAAATGGGTTGAATTCCTAATGCTGTAGACACTGTAGCTAAGTATTAGAACAAGATTTGTGTTTCAAATGTTATTTTACATTTTGTACAATGCTGACATAGAATTTATCTAAGGTAATCGACAAAAAAAAATAACTGAAAGAAAAACTTACATGAAGATGGGGGTTGACTGTACCCCCTACTACAGTGTGTCTCCTCCAAAACACCGAGCAACAAGTTCCTTGAGACGGATTTTATTGTGAAAACCCTGAGCGGAAACCCGCTTGCTAGTGGTCGGCTGGGGGCGGGGGAAGGGCCTACGCTGGTTGGATCTGAGAGCAGACAAACTTGCGTAGTCTTACCACGGCTCTCGCTGTCTGCTTACCTCTCTCTATGGACGGACGGAGGGGAGAAGAGGAAACGGGAATTGTTGTCGTCGGGACTGCAGTGCCTTACCAAGGCCTAGTGATGATTTAATCACGGAAAACCGGGGGTGCGGGGGGAAAAGGAGAAAGACGACGGGAGCGCGAGAGGAGCAGCCGTTGGAGATGTGAGGTCGGGCCGAGATTGCGGCGGTAGGTACAGCACAGCGGTCCCTCCGACGTGTTGTTTTCCAGTTGATTTTTCCCAGCACAGTAAGGCGAAAAGAGATGGGGGAGAGAAGGGCAGGGTGGCTACTGCCACCTGGGCTTTTTTTCCCCAGGGTTGGAAGCAGCCGTGATTCTTCCTCTCGGCCCAGCAAAATGCTAGCACACACCGGCCCCGTTTCCACGCTGTGAAAATAGCCAGACGTTTCTTGTTATCCCACTCCGCTGCTGCCATTCGCCACCAGTTGTATTCCCAAATAATGTAATACCTCACGTAACCAAAAGGAAACTTTGTTTTCTTCTGGGACGGACTGCTGCAGGTTACAGCCTTGTTGGTAGTTAGAAAAAATGAGATTAAACCTCTCCACTGCTGGATTAAAGTTAAAATCTTGTCGGAGAGAAAGTTATCAGGCGTGATTAGCTTAATCAACACGCTTTCTCCTTGCCAGGCGTTTTAGGGGCTGCAGCTGTCATTTAATTACAAGTCATACTACTGTTCCAGTGGTGCTCAATACTGAGAGTAACCTTACCCTACAGAAAAATCAATACAATTACATACTTATGCTCCGTATGCCAACATACATACGTGTCTTTGTCCATTTAAAAAATGGATTGTAAATAACTTAGCAACAGTATTTTATTTTATGTGTATGGTGATTTACCACCACTTTATGTACGTATACTGTAGGTTTTGTGACATACGTTTCTGTAAAAAACATGAAACATTCATGTAAGACAAAATATTCAATCTTTGCCCCATATCGTTCCTTTTAGTGTTATTGATGACAGTAGATTTGTTTAAAATGGCACTACAGTTCACTATTTATTGTCCAAAATGCATTTGTATGATAAAGCAGCCTGAACACACAAAAGGGATTATGGGAGAATGTAAATTTATAAATGAGCATATGTCAGGCTTTCAAAAAAATTGATATAGGGTATTAAAAATACAAATGTGTATTTAAAGATAGATATATAAGCATTTTAAGATATAGTGGATGCAGAAAAATGGGTTTTCTCTACACTGAGAGCTTATCTGCAGCAGTGTATATACATGAAATGCATATGTACGGGAAAGCTTTATTTAAAACATGTGTCTCTTGACAGACTCAACTCTTAACTGCCATATGATGTGTGTACAACACCGACACACTAGAAGTCCCCAAGGAATTGTTTCATGGGTTTCCCCCCCCTCTTCTCCTGCTGTAGGTATCCCTGTCTAGGCCTGGACTGAGCAGATTGTTCTGAGAGGAAACTGACAACAAACAGGGGAAGTGAACATGGCGGGGACCTCTGGCTTCTTTTCCAACGGACCTGTTCCTTGGATGGACAACGACACTGAGATGAACAACCTGTACCGAGACCTGGAGCTCGGGACAGTACTGACACTGTTTTATTCTAAGAAGTCCCAGCGGCCAGAGAGACGGACATTTCAAGTCAAGCTAGAGACCAGGACTATTATCTGGACGCGGGGCACGGATAAAATAGAGGGAGAGAGTGAGTAGCATGCAAACACAAATATACACACAAACAGAGATCCATGTCAGAACTGGTTGGTTTACATGCATTCAGAAATCGGAAAATTGCAGTGTTGTGAGGTGTGTGAAAGGCTCACAAAAGAGCACATGACACGTTGGTATTGCCAACAGGTGGTGTATGATGTCAGTTGAAGTCAAATTCCAAAACTTTTTTAGACCCTAAAGACTGTAAGTTGCAGGACTTGGCAAAACCATATATCATGATTCTATAGTTTAAGTGAATTAAGACTGGTAATGTGACATTTATTTGAAAGGATTGGTTATGTGGAAATGAAAGTGAAATGGGGGGGGGGGGGTTGATTGTTCATTCTGCACCTAAGTCTGATAACAACACAGGTTTTATTGCCTTACTGTGATGCTGCCTCCAAGACAGAAAAAGACAGGCAAACTGTATTACAACGTTACACAAAACAAAATTCCTATTGTGTCTCTCGATATCAGTATTACTGCTTTTATTTGTTCCTGAAAGTTGCTGTTCTGTGCGGCTGAAATTTATAGGATTTGGTTGGTCCATGTGTTTGTTGTTGTTGTTCATTATTCAGATACGTGAGTTACCTGAAAGTCCAATTATTTGTTTTATTTGGTAGCGTTATACAAAAAAACAAATGACAGCAGGCGTGAGTCTTGTATGAACGTTGAATATTAAAGGTAACAACTGTTAACAAATCACATCTCGGGTACAAATCCAGGGGTTGACGAGAAGACGAAAGTGCCGTTCCTGCAACTAGAACTCATCTTTTGTTGCATTAATAGGAATATTCTGTAGTTTACCAGGAAGCTGACATTCAAGTTAATCTTCAACAAAACAGCATGTCTAACTGAGGACACGCAGGCCTTTTAGTGTGTTGTTAAGTCGCCTGTCTCTGGGGTAGCAGGATGCCTTGTGCACAGATGCACTCTGCTCCGGATGCAGCAAAAAAAAAAGGCACACAAAAAAAGGTAGGCTTTTTTTTTTTACACAACAGTATCATCTTCCTTGTGATGAAGGGCTTATACACACATGAGCTCATAGTTGCAATTTGATACTCGTGGAGAGGTGAAATCAGCCTAGGCAGCTCTCTAATGTACAGAAATAGAATATGAGTGTTTTTACTGGAAGTGTGTGGTCATTTGGGAACAATTTGGCTCGCTGTATGTAACCCTTATTGATGACAGTGAGCGAATGATGCCCCTTAACTATACGAGCGGCACTGTAGTTTGTTGCTAAATATAAAATGCTGAGAAACATAGCTTTTCTTGTCCCTTAATCGAAGTGTATTTTGCACATTTTCTCTCCCAGATTGATTTTTTGTAAAGATGCTTGTTTTATGCATGTTGAGTTGGCCTGTGTTGCTTGCCAAATAACTGGTGGTTGATACTTATTGTCGCTCACATTTACATATCGTAATCGAATGCAATAAAATGTAGGTCGGGCCTGACAAAGCAGGATGTGGTTGTGCAGAAAAAAATGGCGGTCTCAGGCTGGTTATAAATGTAAATGTTTGGATACCTGACTTGTACAGTCTTCTCAAGTGAAAAATTGAGTCTATATTAGGCTGTGCATGAGTGTGTAGTTTGTTTTGATCCTGGAGAGACATGACATAAAGTTATATCTCCAGAATATCATACAAATCATCTTAACAACTTCTGGTTTCTGAGTATGTTACCGATAACAAAGCAACACAAGCGTGAATCACAATCATGTTTGACTGTGACACATCATTTTGCTACTTTTATCATGCAGATGTTAAAGTGAGTTAACTTGACTGGCTTCTATGCTTTACTGAATGAGCCAGATTTACGTTTTTATGAATGAGCTTCAACATATGATTTAACTGTGGTGCCCTGGTAGGAAAATCATGGTTCTTGGAGCCCACTACATCAGATCCTCTCATGTTTCCATGCTTTCCACAAAAACTCTGAAGTAGGGGACTTTAAGATGCTTTTTGATTATTTTGTAAAAAAATAATTGCAAAAGCTGATTTCGCTGGTTAGCACTGGATATGAGAACATATTCTGTGCGATGATAGAAATTTGATGAACAGTAAAGACATTTCTGTACTATGTCCACCAAGGTAGCCAACCTTTTGTTGTCTCCATATTGTATTAGGCCATGGGCAATATTGCAAGTCAATAAACATGACTGCTTTATTGTGATACTGGTGTTCACACCAGTTTTACATCAATGTTATGGTGTGCCTAGAGGTACCTTTGCTTAGTTACATTTCCAGAAAATATACTATCACTAGAGCTACACAGATAAAATGGCCAATATTAGCTTATAGCAGATATGTATCATGTGTAGTGATAGACTGATTAATCAGTCCGTCGATTAATCAGCCCGATATAGGGTATATCAGCTCGTTTTTTGTAGCGTGAGATGTCGCTACTGTTAGCTGTATATGGGGCGTCACTGTAGCTGGGAGAACGCAACACATTAAACTCAGTGCTTTCCTTCAGATTCCTCCCTTGCATGAAGTATCCTTACTACAGGTGTAGCATGTTGCTGTGTAGTTATCTTTTTTTAGTGAAGCTAAGCCAAACTTGTCCAAACTTTATTCATAATAAATTACAATAATGGTCAGATGCATACAAATACACAATACAATGTCAGAGAGGAAAATAAATATCACAAATATCAAATCATAAAATATACACAAAAGAACCTATATTAAAAAACACTCAAACTTTTTTTCTCATTCTAATCAGATAGTAAACAACTGTAGATAAAGTAAGTAAATAAATAAATGTAGGGAAGTAAATAAATGCAGGATACACAATGGGTAAATTCATCATACAATAAGAGATAGAGGATAAAGTAACTCATATGGTGTCAAAGAAGCTCATCAAATACACACTTGTAACAGTTTATAAATCTGTTGCTTTTCTTATTGTTTATCAGGGAAAGTAATTTGAAAAGAGACTTAAATTCCACTAAAAAAGAGGGAATGAGGGATGAGAACCTAAGAATCTTTGCTTATGAATGAAAAGTAAAATAAAATTGTAAACAGCATAAATTTGAGACTTATCCATTGTTGTAATAACATTATACATCCTTAAAAGAAAAGTTATAAATTACCACTGGGGGATGGAAAATGAAACGATTAAATTGGACTAAAATTTCTTTGTAGATTAACATTGAAAGAAAAGCTGGATAGATGTTTTTATAGCACATCCACAAAAGGAGCAGGAGTTATCAACATCCACATATCTGAATATTGTAGAATTTACTGAATAGATTTTATGTAAAGTTTACGTTGTTAGAAATACAAAAATGTTTGAGGTTAAGGCCCCCAATGTTTGTCTTCTAAATGTAAATTCCAATAAAACTTTCCTCTTGTAATAACTGTAAAATCTGACAAATGTATTTTTTACGTTTTTGAAATCATGTAATACGATGCCACTCAAAGACACTGTAAGTTGAGCAAATGAGATATTTACTTCATTAAAACAAACATGACTCTTGATTAGATGGATCAATCCTGAAGGAATGGCTTTAGTTACAGCATTGTATTCCTTAGAAGAATTGGGAAAATTATGCAAATATAAACAGGAGGATTCTCTTCTTCTTGCTTTGATGACATGACGTTAGGTCTGTGAGCAAGTCCTGGCAGATAAGTGCAACTTTTATGGATTGTAAAATGCTCACTTTAAGTTTAATCGGGGGCACGACTGATATATGAAAAAAGTTAGGATCCGATAAGCAGAATCCAAATGCATGTGTCTTAACCAATCCACAGTTTGGTAACTTGACCATGGTTCTTGATACCCAAGCCTCAAAGCCCACAAAACCCAGAGTATTTTTCTATTTCATTAATTAATAAAAAATCCATCTATCTGTTACTGGCTCACATAACTATGTATATTAGATTGTACTCTGCATTGAATAATGGATTTGGACTTTCAGACTTTAGACTTAATCATCCCAGAAAGGAAATTATTTTTACGACATTTTCCTTCTCACATATCATTCCCAACAAATGTACAGCGTAAACAACATACAACAACAGACGGGACAGGTGAAAGCAAGGGTCCTTGTATCCTCATCGAGAAACCTTGTTAAAGGCTGCTATGGCCTTTCTGCAACTCGGGGACCTTCACCTCAGTCCACAAGATAGTAGAGTGAAGTGGCTATTGTACTTGAAATGCCTGTGATGGCCTTACAATTGAGTTCTGAGAGGTTGGGTGTGGGCAGACCTATTATCTTGGCGGCGGCGTTTTGTTAATCGTGTCAGTTTGACCCGGTGTGTAACAGAAAGTATGTTAGACATGACTCTTTTTTTTGGTGTGATATTGGTATTATATATTGGCCATGTGAGATTTTTATTTTTACACTGCAAAATGACCTGCAAGAGGGATTCGTATTGTCATTGTTGATTCTCCAAAATATTGATCCATTATAGGTTGTGCTGCACATTACACAATATATAAGGATACTGCCAATATAACATTAGATATATTGGGATTAAAGATTTTAAAACTTAAACCAGACAAGAGGAACCAATTGCTGAAATCGGCTAAGCCATAGCTCATGTAGCACTGCACAAAATATTGTATCATTGTCTGTATTATATAATAATATGGAAAAGCAAGATAGGGCCTCACTTCTTCTTAAGTTGGTTATAAATGATCACAGTCTTTCATGAACTTAAATGACAAGCATGTAAGGTATTGATTGCCTTTTTAATGGGCTTAAATCTAACAGATACTCCATGTCAGTGAAAAGTAATGATTAACACATCATGGGTCTGTGTTGATGGATCCACAAGACTCCTCTGATAACTCAGACCACATTGTCATGTCACACTTGTCTGTCAGCAGTCTGCCCCGCTCAAACTGAGCTTTCTTTACAGGAGTAACTCAACCAGTTAGTTAACACATAACTGTGACACCTAAAACCAAACTAACATTGACAGACAAGCCTCCAGATTTTTCACACTGCTTTGATCAGTGATGGCATGCCACAACTACTGCACAATGCATCTGCTAATGTCGCAGTGGGACGACACACATACATATCCAAACTTATTTGTTATTCGACAGTATCATTTATGCCGTCATACATTTTATTTGTGTTGGACCAGAAACAACAACTAGTTGTTTTAATAGAAACTTGAAAGATCAGTCACTTTTCAGACACAGAAATCCTTAATTGTAACTTCTCAGTTGTTATATCATTGTAAACGTGTAAATCATTGGGCAAAACAACTCTGGGGAAACTGGGATTGACAGTTTACCCTATTGCCTGACGTTTCAAGACTAAATAATAAACTGAGACAATAGTTAGCAGATGAGTCCATAATTACAACAATCACCATGATTTGAATGGTGCACTGAGGCTGAGAATGTGAGGTGTTTTTGTTGCGTGTGTCTCTCTGTGGAGTGTGAATGAGCACAAATGTGAACTATTCAAACAAGATGCATCTGCACGTTATTGATACTGGTGGTTATCAGTCACGATATTGGATGAGCCCCTGTTGACCTGCATTCAACAGCAGTTAAATGGTGTCAGCGGTTTCCTGGACTTTTCTTTGGAGAGAAACTTTTCTAAATAACGGAGACATTATCAGGTCGCTCGTGTCGTGCGTATGTGAATGGAATTACCTGCACACGTCTGGAGACTGTCGTCTATCTGACCTACTTTTTCCATAGCCGGGCTAACACACGCATGGTGTCGGCCCAGCCAAGTTTATTTATGAGAAATCCTGTATATCAACAAATTAGTGGGACTTTATCCTGCAGGCAGAAACAAAGTTGCACAACCAGAATCTGCTTTTAGATGTTTTTTTTTGTCTGTATGAAAAGATTGTTGTAAACATGTCACTGACAAACAAGCGTGGTTTTACTCGCTGTATTTACAAAGTGTTGGAATGGGGAACAGAATCCATATAGCTGCATGACGGTTATTTGTCAGTGGGAAACTCCTCTGCTAAACTTTACCCAAAGTCATTTCAAAGAAGCTGATACGGATCAGCTGACGTGTGAGTGCACACGGAAACAATGTCACCCTTTAGGCTGCACTCGACCATTTTATTGCAATAAGTACTTTAACTGCTACAGTCTCAGGTTAAAAATATACTGTATAGATTTTTAGTCTGTGGTCAAACATGGAATGTAGTTCTGACTGCAACTAACAATTACTTTCATTCTTGATCAATCTGACCATTATTTCATTTCATTTTTCCCCTGACAAACAGTGCAAAACTCCAAAAATATATTATGTTTTCAACGTGATAGGACAAAGACTAGCAGTAAGTTGTCATATTTGAGAAGCTATAACCAGCGAACGTTTGAAATAATTGCATGAAAAATGACCGTTTGATCGTTGGAGCTCTAAATATCATTCATGTCACAGTTCAAATATCCAGCAAAATAACTGCAACATTACTATTCATCAACATAGTGCAGTTCTACTTTTCCCTCCCCTGCAACTGCACACAACTAACAGAACCAACCGCTCTGTAATGCATCTAACAAATTAAAAGCGTGGTGAGGCTGAGCTGGGTGTTAATCAAACCTCTTTTTTTGGTTGTAGCACCAAGTATCAAACTGTCAATCTACCAAAAGTTGGTATCAAATTCCCAGTCACATTTGTAATCTTGTTTACTTCTTTGATCAAAAAATTTAAATCAAAATGTTGCAAATTTAAGACTGTTATAAGGTCTTCAAATAACATTTGTTTTCATTATAATTTAACCTATTGATTATTCTTTGGTTAATCAATCGTTTAGTCAATAAAAATCAGAATGGTGAAAAATCCGAAAACTTTTGTTTTTAATAACAAATAATCAAAAGCACAAATGGTATTCATGTTTTATGTCATTTGCAGTACTATAAAACAGAGAAAAGTAGTAAATCCTTACATTTCAGATACTGGACTCAGCAAAAGTTTCCTGTTCTGTCCTTGATAAGAGGTCTTACATGACTAGTACCAAAATAGCTGGCAACTAATAGAAAAATTGACTGACTGGTTAAGCACTAGACTTTCTTTTTCAAACACACATCTTGTATAGCTGCTTGTGTTTTAGATATATAACATTTGAAATATTTTGCTTCCTGAGAAAAATTAAGAAGTATCCTTTTGGTACAGAAACATGGGTATTGTATTGCCAGTGGTGTCTGAAAATTTCAAGTGAAACCCAGCCCTGGTGAGGAGCGGTAGAAATAGTTTGGAAGGCAAGATGGAGCAGGAGAGGAAGTGTGGGAGTGTGTTGCAGGATACCTCCTCTCATCTCCTTTGGTAAGGTTACACCTCTGGCTATCTCTTTATTTCCTGCATCTGTCTGAGATGAGCTCCAAATATTTTGACTCAAATGACTCAAAGTGTTGTCTTAACAGATCAGCCTGTCAAAGCCTCCTTGCTCTCAGCGGAAGTCTGCTGGCCCATCTGGCGGGTAAAATAAACCAAGATATGATGTATGATTAGATATCTCAGCGTGGTGAAATTCTGCTTGAGAAGACATACTTTTGTTATATTTTTTTTATTTTTTAAATGCTTGAGAAGAGAACATGCACATGCTCACCTATACGTAAGCACAGATGTGGTGTGTAGGCGACAAAAGCACAGGATGTGTGGTTCGAGGGCAGGAAGAGAAGCAGGAGCTGAAAGAAGTGCGTGCGTTTAGCAGGAGAGTCCCTGCTACTAATACAACGCTGATAGGAACGCGTTGAGCTACTTTACAGCCTACACACTCGTAAAGTTTCTGACTGGCTATAAATGGACTTGAGACAAAATTGCACCAGTTTTTTTTACTTCAGTTGTATCATTCCTAAAGATAAACGATGAAGCAGTCTTGTGTAAAAGCATACGCAGTACTTTTTTTTTTTTTTTTTTTCTTCACACCAATTCAGGGTAGAGAAAGGCTGGAGTTCAGTAGGCAGGTTTGTTAAGTAGTGTACAACTTCTATGTTCCACTGTCTTATGCACTTTGTACTGTAAATGATCAAACCCTTGTAAACCCACAGTTTACCCAAATACAATGTGTCTGCAACATGTTTATAATCTATTGTATTTGTCCGGTCAGTCTCTGACTCAGTCTTCAGTTGTCAGATCAGTAAATGGTGGTTTTGGTAGATTTCAGTAGTGAAAAGCAAACAGGGGTTAATTTGGGGTCAGTGATTTGATCATCCTCTTCATTTGAAATCCATCTGTCTTGGGTATGTCTTCACCTGAAGTGTACCTATATGTGGTTTAGGCCATGGCCTCAGTTTCACTGTTTAATGTGGCCGGGGGGGGGGGCTTGAAATAACTCGCACATGCTGTGTGTTGGTTTGTATGCTGGAAGGTTAGAATGAGAATTACGGCAACAAAAAAATATCTGATTTATGAAATTAAATTATCAATAAATTATGTTATAAAACACTAACAATATGACGATAATTCAATATGATTGTTTATGGACCTTGAATGGTATTATGAAGATAAAATCATATATCATATGATCATATCATAATTTTTTTTTATTTATTCCTTTTGCCATATTAATATTTCCAAGCAAAGGTTTGTTAGACCTCTATCTGATGTAAAGCATAATTGTGTTGGACATCATTTCTTATATTGGATTTTGCATATTGCAACGTATAGTGATATGAGAAAATGAGTCATATTAATATCAAGATTTTGGTTTCAACTGCAACCTCCAGCTCTACTGAGGACATCTTTCTATGTGCAAGGAAAGTCATGTGTTTTAACTGTTGTACGTGTGTGTCTGTGTCTCCAGTTGACATTCGGGAGATCAAGGAGATCCGTCCCGGACAGAAGTCACGGGACTTTGAGCGCTATGTGGAGGACTCGGCAGCACGGCTGGACCAGGCTCACTGCTTTGTCATCTTGTATGGCACAGAGTTTCGCCTTAAATCACTCAGCTTGGCAGGTACGCACAGAGTCCAACACTGGCTCACATACCTCCAGATGTATAACTTATCCACGTTACCATCCTGTTTTTAACAATAACACGCTCATGAACTGCAATCACTTAACCCTTAGTACCTTTTTCTTTTTTGAGGGATGTCCCAATTAAGTTTTTTTGTCCCCAATCAAGTCATAACATCCAGTGTATATGCTTGACAGTTCAATTGCTCTGCATTGTATTCCTTACATGATAAATAAAAATAATCCTTTTTGGCCTTGTCACTGTCTCAAGGGAATTTCTCTCTCCTTTTGAAAGTTTCCTCCAGTATGTATTGTTTCAGTGCAGCTGTTGCCTGAGTTACCTGAAATAACTTTTTTTAGTTGTACATCTTTTGCACAGCTTAACATTAATAAATTACTCTTAACTGTCTTTTTGCTTGTGGGGCTTTTGTTCTTGCAGTGGCGCGGTGAATGTGGTTGCTGTCGGCTTTCCACCGCTGTCTCTCTGCTCTGAGCAGGGGGCTAGGCCCGCCCGCGACAAAACACCACGCACCATAGATGACAGCAAAACGCAAGAGACTTTCACACTGAGCAGAAGTGAAACAAGTGCACAAAAAGTGTGTATATGACATAAATAAACCGTCTCGTACTGCATTTGGTTGTAGTTGACGGTGTGTGGCGTTTCCCTGCGGGCGGAGCTCAGCGGAGTGGAGGAGAAGCAGACAGAGTTGATGCCTGCTGCACTCTTTGCAGTGATCTGCTTGAACGTTTCATGAGTAAAAACACCTGTGTGACATAAAACAAAGGATCTGCCTGGGCTTAATATAGCTCAATAAACCAAATATACATCAGTTAAAAAATGCCTTGATCGGCCTCGACACTGATCTTTGAGATTGTATCTGGAGACCCCTACTCTTGTGGACTTATTAATTGTTGTTTTTTTGTATAGATGGGACTTTCTGAATGAATACAACTTAACTTATAGTACCAAAACAAAAGCTGGTCTTGATTAAATGTTCAAAAGTTGAGAAACAAGTGAGCCCAAAATCACAGAAGACAACTTTCCCTCAAAGGGCTTTACAATCTGAACAGCATAGAACACTAGAACTGCAAGGGATTAGTCTATTCATCTGCAACTAATTGAATGTCTAAAAGGTTTATTCTGTTAGTCAGACAAAACTCTAATATCTCTAAATGAATCAATATGGAAATGATCAGTAGTTGCAGCCCTATACAACACTGCATATCCTTAGACATTTTGATTCAGAGGAGGAAGAACTCCCAAAACAATGTTTTTGATGGGAATAAAAAGAAAAAAAAATCTGAAAATACTGTTAAATTGTCGTGTGTTGATTTATTTTAATTTTTTTCTCTTAGCAACGTCTGATGAGGAGATGACCATGTGGGTGAAGGGATTAAACTGGCTTGTGGCAGACACACTAAAGTCCCCGACTCCGCTCCAGATAGAGAGGTAAACTGTACACATGTTGCTGCACATCCCATCCAAAACTGACGTTATTATGAGATGCTGTGGACAGACGGCGTATGATAATACGCTGCATAATTCTAAATAATTCTCTCTTTTTTTAATTAGATGGTTACGTAAGCAGTTCTACGCCGTTGATCGCAACAGAGAAGACAGGTATGTCTGCTCAGTTAAGCGATTTTAAACTTGAGAGTTCATGAGATTATTCACACAGGAAATAGGTGAAGTTACATATAACTCGATTACTTGGTGCAGCAGTTGTGTGTCCTTTTGCCAGTGTGTCATCTAGAGAAAAGTAGACTAGCCGGGCTAGTAGGTGTCTGTGCGACAGCTTTGTTGAGGTGTAGTGAAGGAACTAACCTCTTAGCCGCACACCAGCACCTCTTCCTGCAGCAGGAAACAGACTGCAGAGGATGGAGGAGATGTACAGAGATGTTTGTCTGTTACATCCCTGACGAAAAGGCTTTTGTTAGGCTGCAGAAGTATTGTCCTCTCGTGCCAAAATTCCAGCCTGTGTAGTAAAAGTGAAGCCAAAAACACAGCAGAGCATTGGGGGTGGGGGGCTAGGGGGTGTTTTCAGGCTTTCAGTACGTCTGTAAATTTCAAAATGATTTGTCCGCACCATAACAGGAGCAACACATGCATGTTGGCAGAAGTCATTTGCGTTTTTATTGTACGTGCGTATCCATGTTTGTGTTTCATTTCTCAACAAAACGTGTGTATGTGTTTTAGGATATCCTGTAAGGATCTGAAGAGCATGCTGAGCCAGGTCAACTACAGGGTTCCCAACATGAGGTTCCTCCGAGAGAAACTTCCGGTAACCCCCTTCTACTTAGTACAGACCCCCCCCACCCTTCCCACTCCATCTCCCTGCCCACTTCCCTTTCAATATGATGTTGCTGGAGGCTAAAGATTTATGATTTGCCGTTAACGGCCCTTTTGCTTTTCCTCTCGCTTGCTCTGCTTGTTTTTGCAGGAGTCAGAGTTGAGGAACGGAGACGTGTCCTTCAGCCAGTTTTCCCAGCTCTATCGCAGCCTCATGTTTGATGCCCAGAAAAACGTAAGTGCAGTCATTTTATGTATGCACAGATAGTTCTGTCCAAGCACTTTCATCCCAAAGCACCCCATCTGATGCCCTGCCAAGTCACCCTTCCTCCCCCATCTGTCTGTTCTCAAATGGCTGCGAGATCAATATGGACCGGTTTAAAAACCCACCAAACCCCTCTGGTGCAGGCCATTATGGCGCACACACACAGAAGAGAGATGGCAGGCTGGCTGGGGTCAGATTAAATGGATGAACTTAGTGCCCCTGTGACTAACCACCCAGCCCCCTACAGGATGTCTATGTCCATTTACATGACGAGTACTTTACACACTGAAAACACAGCACTTTCATTAATTAACTGAAATGTTCTCTTTTCTCTAATCTTTCAGATGGAGATCCCATTTCTACAGAGGTAGGTCAAAACTAGACACATGGACAGAAAGTGTCTGCAGCGTCACAGATGTGTGCTCACTGAAGTGAACCATTACTTTTTCTGCCAGGTTCGTCGACAGACCAGAACAGAGGATCTCCCTCGATGACTTCAAGAGCTTCCTCCTGGAGTCCCAAAAGGTAACGTCTCCACGCTGGTGGACATCTAGTTGATTGCAGATTTGTTTTATTTGCTCGCTCCAGTACAAACCAGTACATCTATGTTTGTGCGTGAATCCAGGAAATGTGGGCCACGTGCAACAACAAGGTTCAGGAATTTATGTTCAGCTACCTGAAAGACCCCCTGAGAGAAGTGGAGCAGCCTTATTTCCAACAAGACGAGGTACACNCCCTTTTCCCTCTCTATTCTCTTCGTTCTCTCCCCTGGGTCCTTGCTTACTAATGGAAAAAAGTAAACATGTTTTTTTTTTTTGGAAGCTGTGTTTTCCGATGTCCCTCTGTGATGTTGCCGTGGGTGGGACATGCTCAGAAATTGACAAGGATAGCCATGATCTCAGCCCAAGGCTCCGCCTCCCACACAGATAGAAAAGGTTATTGACTGTGGCGCCATGTGAGAGTTCTGTGGAAAATGAAGGATGCTTTTTGTGGTCACCATAAAGCTATGATTAACTAAAGAGAAGAGGAAGCTGCTGCGAGCCAGCATGTAGAGTTGGTATTGTCTTCCTGCCTAAGGTAGTAGCGTGTTAGATTGTGTTAGATAGCGTGTGTACAGACTGTGGTCATGCTAAAAATAACACCTAAAAAACTGTGTATTAGAAGATTTCCTTAAGGCAAATTCGGACCACCAAAGTCCACTTGTTCACTTGCTTTGGTTTTGACCAAATGCAATGTTGATTTTTTATTTTCATTTTTGCTGCAGTTTCCTTTCACACAGCCATTTAATTTACTCCAAAAAGGCACAGTGCTTTCTGCCATAGGGTCGGACTCGGATCAAGGTCGGGCCACTTTCACTGCTTAAAAGAACAATGCCAGACTTCGTTTGGAACTGTACTAAGACCACCTCTTTAGCTGGGTCTTGGTACAGTTGTTTAGTCCACACCCGGGTACGATTACTATATTCACACCTGCCCAAAAGATCAGCAACAAGGGGGAAAACGAACTCCAGTGTGATTCGAACCAAACAAGACGGATGTGAATATACCCATAGTTAGTGCTACATACAGTCTATTAAAATCCAGAGTGCAGGGTGAAGTACATAACCGTACAGCTGGAGCTGCTGGGGATTCAGTATTTTTGTGTCCTAATAGGACAGCAAATGCCACCACCTATTTGTCTTTAAATCCAGAGTCATACACACTGTGGTGGAGAGTGACCCTGGATTTCAAACTTTCCTCTTTTTTTTTCTTTTTTTATGCATATTAACGCAAGTACTTAACTCATCTTTTTCCTCCAAATTAACCATTTACTTTTTGAAAGGTTTGCAGGGTTTGCTTCTTTACATATAAAGGATTTATATAATACATAGTTAAAATGTTACCTTTACATGAGTATTAACACTCCTAATAGAATTTAATACTTTAATTTAATAATTGTTCTATTTTGTACCCTATTTATTGTTTTTGTATTATCAAGTATGGAAAAGGCAAACTTAATCTCGTACTTGAAAGATTTTCTATTTTTATATACTATATTAACTGTAAACTCTGAGGATTCTTAAATTATAACAAACAAATCAAAATTATTATGTTAGTGGATATTCTGTATGTGGAAAAACATCAGATCTCATTTATTTATTAAACATCCTAGACTTGTTAACTTATGTACAAGTTGCCCACTAGGCAGCTGCTCCATGGTTTTCTAAGCATTTAGAAGTGTTACACACTTGAGTGGTGTTTAGCACATGCATGTGTTCCAGTACAAATAATATTTGCAAGCTGCACTGCAAATATTGGTTTATAGTTTAGGTGGATTAATGCATCAGAATGTGTGAATGAGTAAGTTTATGGTACTTTTTCTCCCATTTTATTTTGAGAGTTCTTAAACAAAGACCTATTCACTCGTAAGCATGGCACAAAATAATTCATTTAAAGTAGGTTTGGTACAGATTCAATGATCTGCATGGTCCAATGTTGGATCAGATCCTTACACTACTGCAGGAGGGCTTCTAAGCTGCTCAAGGGTACAAATGTATGCTCGCAGCTTCCTAATCACTTTTGGTCAGTGAGCTTCCAGGTCCGAATTGTTTTGGGGTCTTGAACCCTGTTATGCTTGCTTGTCGGTCTTGTTGTTAATATTACTACTTTTTTACAGTCACATCTACATTATATTGCTATGAATAGGTGTAATAATCTGTCAAAGCTGAAGTTTGCTTGAGGCTTTTTAGACTTGATGAATTCTGGATTGGACAGTCCTAGTCTCTTGCAGACTTCCCAGAAACACATCAGTTAAGTCTGTGTGCAGGAAAGTCCACACATTTGAATTCCGCCTCGTCATCACTGCCCTCCTCTCTTCCCGTATAGCTCCTGACATTCCTGTTCTCCAAAGAGAACAGCATCTGGGATTCCTCCCTGGACCAGGTCTGTCCTGAGAATATGAACAACCCCCTATCCCACTACTGGATCTCCTCATCGCACAACACGTAAGAATGGCGCCCATAGCTTTCACGCATTCATTACATTATGTCATGCTTGTGTAAAGTTCAACCAGTTGTAAAATAGCTTCGGAATGCTTAAGGCTGGCATCCTCTCTCAAAACCTCTAACCAAAGGGGGCTTTTGAACTGGCTTCATAAATCATCATACTTCCTCCCATTGAAAATTGTGTGAAATGCAGTTCAGATGTGATAACCTTATGCACTAGATGTGAAACAATACTCATTGGAGCAGCGGGATGAAAACTTCCCATGTCGCTTTGATTAGGTTTGATTTGACTGACTGAATGAGTAAGAATTGTTTACTCCTGTCAACTAAAAAGAGAAAGCCCTTTTGATATAGCACTATCTGTTTGTGCTACCGCCATGGAAAGTGTGTGTGTGTGTGTGTAGTGTCTGACGTGTGAATCCTTTGAAAGACTGGTTAGATGTGTGTTATTTGTGTACATAGTTTGACGTTATATGCTTATTTTTAGCTACCTGACGGGAGACCAGTTTTCCAGTGAGTCGTCCCTGGAGGCGTACGCTCGCTGTCTGAGAATGGGCTGCCGCTGTATTGAATGTGGGTAAACACACATACACATACTGCTGTGTTACCCACGTACAGTAAATCACCACCACTTGACTTTCAACCTTGTAATTAACTGTCTTACCCCTGCATCTCATCCTTTACAGTTATGCTTTCAATGCAGCTGCCACACCCTTACCTACACACACTAGCACGTACACTTGTACATACATGCACACTTGCTGTTACACAACAGGGCTGTATGGCCCTTTATACCAATCCCGTGTCAAGCAGGTTTCTATGAATAGGACTGACCAAAGTGTTGCTTGCCTCAAACAGAAGTAAACAAAGATGACGTAAACTTGTGTGTCTTCAAGTTTAACACTAGAAGCACCAGGGGTTGCTGTACGCCTAAAACAAGACAGGTAAAATTGACTCGCTATTAGAATGCACTAGGGCTGGGTATCGTTCAAAGATTTTCGATACCAATACCTCAACTTCGATACCGGTTCCTGAACAATACTTTTTTCGATACCAATTTTATTGGTATAAAATTGGTATATTTTCTCAACAAACGGAGAACCATTGTTATTTGTATAAAGTAACTTAAATATCACATTATTATCATTTTGTTTATTTTAATAATTGTTCCTTTGAAAAATGCTACTGCTTGTCAAAACCAAGACATATTTTCAACGTAACATCGGCCTATATTGTGTTTTTGTTATTTTTTTGTTTTTATAATGTGATTTCATTGTTTATTAATTATATATTTTTTATTGTTTATATGTGAATTTGTGCTCTGGCACCATTGCAACCTAAACATTC
>JAPMOB010230534.1:0-24585 GCA_029875015.1 Lepomis gibbosus
GTGAAGTCGGGGTACAAATTTTTTCTCCGAGTTCACAAGTAGGAAATCCGACTTCAAGTGGCGTTCTGGGGTACTTTTCCCAGTTGGAGGTCGGAAATTTCCCAGTTCCGAGTTGCTGGGAACGCAGCATAAGTCGGAAAACCTCGCTCGGCCAGCTGTTTGTTTACAACTAGCCAGGTTAGTTATTAACACGCCGGTTGATTAAAAAACGCATTATGCGGTATTTACTCACACTAAACACTGTAGCAACACGTACACAGACAGCTGTTGGTCAGTACTTTGTGTCACAAGTACACAGAAGCACAGAAGTGCTAATGCTGCGTTCCAGGCAACTCGAAACTGGGAAATTTCTGACCTCCAACTAGAAAAGCTATCCTAGAACGCCACATGAAGTCGGATTTCCTACTTGTGAACTCGGAGAAACAATGTTTCCCCCGAGTTCACGAGTAGCAGCTGAATGACGTCAGAAATTAATGTCAGCGCCCATGGAAACACACTTTGTAAATAGTAAACCATAAACTAAAGGCAACATATATTTGCATGTATTTGAATTAAAATAATAGCCTACATACGATCATGTAGTTGTAACCCTATATGTCTCAAGACGATGGCAAAGCAAACAACGTGAGCACATAAGATAACACAAGTGCGCCCTCTGCTGGCGAACATAACTCACTCTTACATCGTAAAACCTGTTCTGCATATTTAATGATGTAGAAATATGTTTTGCACATACGGTAGCTGGCTACAGTAAAGAATCTCATAAAGTCATCTTGTCTGCATAAAAGTTATTGTTAAAAATGGCAAAACATTAGGAAGTGTAACCGACAACATTGACTGACTTCAGGGCTACCAACTTATTTAACCAGAGGGGAACACAGAACTAGTAATGTATGGGCTATTTTCAGTTGTTGCAGTTAAACTGCCGTCCTTTTAATTAACACTTAAAGCACTGCTGAGGCTGCAACTGTGTGCACACTTTGTCACGATCAGCCATGATTTTCGTTCACTTTCGGCGTCATGCACCGCCATGCACCTGGAACGCTTTGATGTCATCTGGGAAATATCCCAGTTCCGACCAGTCTCGAACGCGCCATAATAAACAGTATAAACTACACCTTTCACTAACTGTTGATACCCCGACAGCCATCTTGGATCACGAAGTCGGGGTAGTGCGACTTCTCATGGGAAGTAAATTCCGACTTCCCAGTTGGAAATTTCAACTGGAACGCCCCCTGAAGTGAGATTTCTGACTCGGAAAGTCGGAACAACCTGCACTACCCTGACTTTGTTGATCCAATATGGCTGTCAGGGTATCAACAGTTACTGAAAGCTGTAGTTTATAAGGTTTATTAGCACTTCTGTGTACTTGTGACTCATATAAATGTTCGTACACAAAGTGCTGCTTTAATTAACCGGCGTATCAATAGCTAACATGGCAGCTGGCCGAGCGAGGTTTTCCGACTTGTCATCTGTACACTTGGCACCCAGTGTGGTCTTCTGCTGCTTTGGTTCGGCGTGTGGTTATTTGAGTAACTGTTTCCTTTTTGTCATCTCAAACCAGTCTGCTCATTCTCCTCTGACCTCCTCTTCACCTCTGACAACAACAAGGCATTACCGTCAGATCTGGATTTGTGTTTTTATTTGATGGAACAGCCATCGGGGGCGATGCTGTTCAGTATCTTGCCCGAGGAAACTTCAACATGGTTCCTTCCGATTAGTGGGCAACCTGCTCTACCACCTGAGCCCCAGCCCAAGAAGAACCACCTGACAGGGCATTTACATCCTGTGGAATAATTTTTTTTTTCAGTGGAAAATGTGTCTAGGTTCAAACTGTACTACTAATTTTCACTCACGCACTATGCGAGCAGGGTAATACTTCCTCTCCTCATTCTTCAAGGGACATCTGCAGCATATTGGGAGGTGCATAGCTAAATGCACACTAAAACATACCTAAAAACATACTAAATATAGTTTGCATTTAAAAAAACAAATGACAATGTCTTTAGAAAGGTTTATTTGCACAACAAGAAAACATGCAATGCAATTAAAATACAGAAGAAACAAATGTGCATTGTCCAAAAAGAGTAATGTAATCTAAAAAAAAAGCTATTGATTATAAAATGACCCAAAAATGTGCAGCACCAATCAGTAACTTTAACAACTTCTTGACACAGTTTCTTTTTGGCCAAGTTTTCCGTTCTCTCCCTTTGAATATGACAAAAGAATCAAAAGACTAAATCATGCCTGCTTGTGTGTTGCCTCAGCAGGGATGATATTACATGAGAAAAGTTGATTTACCGGAGAAACAGATCTAAAGACAACACAGAATGCCTGAGAGCTGCACTGACTTATTTGTGCTGGGAAGAGAAAACAGGGCTTGGCTCAGGCTGTGCTCAGCTTGGAGGTGGTGGTGGTGGTGGGGGAGTGTGGGGGCTGTGAATGCTGGGGAAGCCTTACTCATATCCCTGGCAGAGGTCGCTGAGGCAGTCACTCCTCTGCAGCAAGGCAGCAGGTGTGGGTGAGATTTGCCCTGAGACGCTAAAAGATTTGGACAATGTTGGGCTCTCTTGGCTGACACAAATCTTCAGCGTTGCATGGAGTTCAGGGATCCGGTAGCTCCTTTAAACTTCGCTAGACTTTGGTTTTTCATCTGTCTTTCCTGGCTCTTGCCAGCTGTCAGCAGAAGACTCCGGCAAGATGAGAGGTGGCAAATGTTTTAGACTGATGATGCTTGGTGCGCTCACAAAGTTTCCCAAATGTCTGATTTCGTGGAAATTTTTGAAGCTGACACCATATTATCATCTTGTTGCTGCTGTTTAGATTCTCCCCAAACGCAAATTCAAAACCTTCACTGCCGAATGTTCTGGGTGTATATGTGTATTTAATATGTATTTACATAAGTGTATGTATTTTTTATTTCATTTATTTAATGTTACCATATTTTAATACACATTTAATTATCTGCTAAGTTCCTTATAACCAAGGTTGCCACTGGTCTCCTGTTCTGTTTGTGACATTATACAGAGGATCTGAAGGCACAGCTGAATAAAATGTTATAAAATTATTATTAATCTTTTTCACCAAATCTTATACTTTCCTAGCAGCCCTGTATTAAATGCCCCTGTCACTTTTATACATATATTTATTTAGATATTGCTATAAATACAATATTCTTTCATTGCCTGTATGCTATTATAACAGCTCCAGGGCCTGCTGACAGTAACACTACTTGTCAGTGGGCAGGAACAAACCACTTTGAGGCAAATAAGGGGGGGAACATAATCTTTCAAAACTTCAAACACATTGGACTCATCCGCAAGAGCTGTCAACCGCTTGTGAACCAAATACATTGACTAGACTGGAAAACAGTGGCTATATTTAAATTTTTGGATCAAATGATTGTTAGGGGCAATTCAGTAGTCGTTGGATATTGGTATGAACATGTCCTTACTGACGGCCTTGTAGTGTAACATAAACTAAAAAGCAATATATGGCTCTCGTTTATTCCACAAATCAAAAAAGAATAAAAAACCAAACACATTATCAGCATTAGGGGGCAGTTTCAAATGGCAAACACCTGATATGAAATCGGACATTGAACTGAAAAATATAGAGGCGTTTCATCAGTGCCTTCAGAAAGCATGTACAACACAGCTTTCATTATGTGACTTGAATGATTTTTTTCTTAAACGGTCAGTTGTACAAGAAAAACATACGTGTTCAGTTTATCTCTTTGGTTCATGTACAGATAAACGTAAATGAAAACTGCGTAGTAAAGAGTCTGAGGAGGGTTAAAGCTCTTCTTTCTTCTTTAGGATTATCTGCCGCACCATTTCAGCTATTTGGGGTCGGATTTCTTTGACAGAAACGTTTGGTCCCCATGCGTCCACCACTTTGCCATTTACATCAATTAGATACTTCCAGAAATTCCAATCAGGCTCCTTTCCTGACGAATCTGTACAGATTGAGAAGAAAAAGAAGTTCAAGCCTTCACAATTTAAAAACAGTATGTCAAACAACAGAGTACATTTGACCTCTTACCAAGAAACACTTCCTTCTTCCTAATACATTTCTATTCCTTCTTGTTGTTTTAAGGGTTGTACAAAACTCTTTATCTTCTCCTACACACACGTAACCACACTTGATAAATACAGCATTTCCCACTACTGAGGACCCCCCCCCCNCTACACAGGGGTGAACTTCTTCATGTGTCAGTGGGTGCTTACCTTGTTGCTTCCCTTCCTACTTTTTCCTCTTCCTTTATTTCATTGTTGCCATTTTCTCATTTACTATTCTACTTTTTTTCCCTTCCACTCTCATCCCTCTTATAACACTTCTTCTCTTCTTACAATTCATCTTGCTTCTCCTGATTTTCAGGTTGTACAGCTGACTTTGCAATACATCTACGCAATTATTATTTATTAATTCATATGGTAAGGTATTAATGCCTTTTGTTATATTGGTATATAGTTATTAGTTATATATATATACACAAGTGTGCAGTTTTAGGAAGTCTGACTTGTGGCAAACTCACCTTCCTTCAACAGAGTGGACCAGTACCAATATAGTCTTATCCTGTTGTTAACAGCATGTCTATATTACATTTCAGTATCAAATATACCTTATCTAAAGTTCATATTCTGGTAATTAATATTAATTGGTAATTATTATTAACACTTCCTCCTTATAATGTGATCCACCAGGTTGCACTGTGTTTATTTGAAACCCAGATGTCTTTCAGGCCCATTTGCTTAATAAATGCAAGTCGTTTTGGATAAAAGCATCTGCCAAATGAGTAAATGTATGTGATATAACAACAAACATCACATCTCACTCACCAACAAGGTACTTGTAGACATTGTTGGCCCCAGTTCCGACAACAGCGATTTTACTGAACAGAGGGAAGGAGACTTGGTACACTCTGCGCACAAAGCTGTCAATCTCCTTGTCGCTGCCGGGCTCCTGCTGCCCAAACTGGTTGCAGGGGAAGGCCAGCACGTTGAAGTGATACGGCCCGAAGTCCCGCTGGAGCTGCTGCAGGTCTTTGTAGTGTTCTTCAGTGAAGCCACACTCACTGGCTACATTCACCACCAGGGACACCTAAAGCCACAGGACAGCACTGAAAACACTGCAGGAACAGTCCTGGCAGTCACCAAACAACAAACAGCAGCAACTAAGAAGCAGCTGTTCACATCCCTGAAAGAGAGCAGATGTGCAGAACATGCTTTGTGCACATTCATATTCATGTCTGATCAGATCGATGCTTTTGTTGTGTTAGTGAAGTCGTCATGACTGGACCTGCACTGATTCACTGCATAGAAACAGTTGAGCATGTCAGTGCAGGTTAACACATGTTACAGCTTCATGCTTCAGCTCAGTGAGGAAGAGTTTCTGCAAAGAACAGAAAGAACTGGGACTCCAGACTGACAGTTTGATCCCATTATCTAGTGCTGACATCTAGTGTCACGATGAAGCAATTCCAAGTGTGATGGATCTGGAAACTTCCATTACATTTACTCATTTAGCTGACGCTTTTATCCAACTTACAGTTGCTATACATGTCAGAGGTCAGAATTTGGAAGGATCTAAGAAAGATCGGGGACATTGAGGAGGATATTTTTATTTTTTATTTTTGTGTTAAGTTGTGTAAGAGAGCATCCTTTGAAGCTCTGTTTAAGAGGAATAATATATATATATATATATATATATATATATAGTGCAAGTTTACTTATTTTAAGTTACTTATTTTCCACCATAATTTATGAATAAATTCTTTAAAAATCCTACAGTGTGATTTCCTTGATTTTTTTTTTTCTCAGTGTACCTATGATGAAAATTACAGACCTCTTTCATCTTTCTAAGTAGGACAACTTGCACAATCAGTGACTGAATGTGTGTATGTATATATATTTTTTATTTTTTTATTTATTTTAAACAAGGACATAAATTTATCTCCTTGTTTAAAAAAAGTCAGGTAGGAAAAAGTGTGCTTTATAATAGAAAGTAAATTTCCTACCACAGGTCATACAAATAGCCTACTGTGCTGCCCTCAATACATTTCAATGTTCCTTTATTCTGTTCTACTTTTCTCATTGTTGAATAAAACTTGAACTGGCAATAAAGACCAGCATTGATAAGAAGATTGATCGCCACCTTGTCTGAATGAAAACTGTAGGAAGCTCCTGCAGCTGCAGGGCTGCAGGCCTCTTGCCACGTAGGCTAGCGGGGCTACATGATGGGACGAACCGAGCAGGCTACAGTCAAAGTGAACCGCAGCTATGTTACTGCATCTACAAGCCGCGTGGAAAGTGGGAGAAGTGAAAAAACAAAACATGCCCATGCAACGTTCATTCATGCGTCCGGCTGACATGCAGAGAATCTGGTTTGGGTAAGTACACCAACATCACTGGTACTGCTCAGCTGTTCAGAACCAGACTTACCGAACCCCGGTACTTTTCCAGGGACACTAACTTCCCCCTGCTGTTCACTACTTTGAAAGAATAAAAGTCTTTCTGTTTGCTCTCAGTAAAGCTGAATAAAGCTAATAACACGGTGAGCGCTCCGGGAAGCATCTTTCCAGTCAATCTGCCAACTCAACAGCGGGGAAACTTCGGTAAAGTCCTGCGGATCTCCTCCGTCCCGGCAGTCAAGTTACAGACAGACAGGAAGGACAAGACTTCAGGCACCGGCCGTCGCCTACAAAATAAAAGCCGTGTTGTCGATTTTTCTTGCATAGGTTGCAATGACGTCATAAATCTCACCTTTAAAGGTAAAAACATTTTTAGATATTTAAGTTAGTCGATATTATGAAATAATATATATACAATATATTGGTGTAAAATGAATACAAGTTATGCTTAAGTTATATTTAAGTAAAAATCTGATGAACTCTGATTAAATTTCAAAATTTGACAAATTAAGTAAAAAAAGATGTGTGAACATTCATCAGATTAAATAAAATTTGATTTAACTTTCTTTAATTTTGTTTGCTTGTTAAAATACAATTATAAAACACAATATTTTATTATAATTCACTTATCTAAATGTAGGCCTTTCTGTATTTTAGTCGTGTATCACTGTTACTTATATTTTTGAATTTTTGTCCCTACATTTATGTTTTGTTTTTTTTCTTTTGTTATATTTATTTTTTGATTTCAGATAGTACTCAGAATCTTTGAATTTTAACTTAATATGCCATAATTGTGAAGTCTCATGAGTCATTTTTTTTATCATTCAAACTTTGAATCAGTCATATTATTTAGATTTTGTAGTAAATTTTGTTCACTATTGTATTTTATTTGTAAAGGTTAATGACAACTGATTAACTGTAAAACAGAAGCAGAGTTAGACAGATGGTAGCCTAAGGCTTTTCATTTATTGGACCATGATTGCATTTCTGGTTGTTTGCTGGACTTCATGTGTGTTCTACTGCAGATGAGTATTCTCAAGCTGTTATTCTGAAGGTAAATTGGATAGAGAAGAACTGGAACAAAAACTTTTCCACTTCTCACTCTCAGCTCATTAGGCAAATGAGTCATGGCCACCATGGCCTACTTTTTTCTAGAAGAAAACAAATGAACACAAGCTAAAAATAAAGAACAAAACCTGAACTTCTTTTCACAAACTGAGTCTCATTTTTGCGGGAATTTACATTATGTCACATTCCCAACCAGAGAGTAATTGCACACCTGAGACAAGGTATAAATTTAGGTTATATCTTATGTTCTGAAATGTAGTTTTGGTTTGAGTGAATGGCCTGTATACTGTATGCCAAAAAAAGTAAATAACCTCGTGAAGTTGCAGAGTGTCATTTATTTTTTGCTGAAATGCAATACCCAGAATAGGCCTGTGTCAGGATATGTAACTGGGAATCACTTTCATCACTAGCTATATCTTGATGTAAGCTACATGGTAATTTGACTGATGCTTTTTGGACCAAGACATCAACATCAGAGACACACCTGTCCAATTTAAAAATAATTCGACATCTTAGTTTGTACATTTCCAGTCGTCAAGATTACGTTACATCTCTGGAGCAACATGCGACAGCTCTGAATTAGCCTCAGCAAAACTTTTGGAATGACCTTGCTCTTCACAAACCTTGGGAGGAACCTTCACATTATTTATGAGTAAAACCAGGATAAAAAAATATTAAGTGAGTCTGTAAAAAATAATTCTGCTTAGCCTTACAGAGTCCGAGTCATTTGATTTTGAGTATCTACTGAGACCGAGTCCCGATCCGATACTTCTATAATACTTCTATAATATAATAAAGAAGAGCGAAAAAACAGATCCAGGATGTTCCTTATTTTTTATTTAATTCACCTTATTTTAACATTCAACAGCTCTGTTAACAAACAGAGCACTTCTGTGAGGTAGCTTGAACAATCAAGTAATAAATAACATAAATTCTTCACTTTTGGACTTTAGTGCAACAGTAAATATAAAAAAAGTCTATGATAAAAACAAATAGCACCTTAACTTAAAATACCCGGCAGGCATGTAAACAAATACAAAAATAAATGTGCAACTGTTTTTGCAAAGCCAGTAATGTGCTTTTAGGAACTGCACTCCTAACTCTTACTGTCATCACAATAGTAAGTTGTGTCATAAACTTTGTAATACCTCCAGACCGCAGACATAATCGCGCTTTCCGCTTCAAGCTGCTTCCGTGTTCTACTTTGCCGGCATTTAACCAACAGCGTCTCTGCAACCGAGTGATGTCATGCCACAGGCGTTGCTTTCTGTGTGGGGTCTAACTCTGTGCCACCGCATCATTATAGATGTGTTAAAAATAGTGAGAATATATATACATTTATATTCAAGTCCTGATCGGGAGGTAACATCCGATTCCGATCGAGTCTGAAACAACGAGATCGGATTTCACGTGATGGCATCCGGACATCCCTAGTTATGAGTATTTTTTTTATTTTCTGACCCCACATTCTTCTGTTGAGATTGAGATTTTGAAGACAGACAGACATAAATAAAAAAATAAATTCAGGAAGATTGCAGTCACAGTCTGCCGTTTCCAAGCAAGTAGTATTGTTTGTAAAACTATTTTTATGCACTCTTTTTATCTTTTGTTATGAGTATTATTTATTTTATGTCCCTAATAAAGACAGAAAGAAAGAAAGAAAAAAGGAGAAGGAAAAAAGACAACGAAAAAAAGAAAGGACAATATTAATTCCATTAAAGCACACAGAACTGAACTGAAAATATGATGGAAGAAAAAAGGAAGCAAGAAAGAAAGATGAAAAAGAAAGAAAGAAGAATGAAAGAAAGAAGAAAAAGTAAAGAAAGAAATGACAACATTCATTCCATTAAAGCACACTGAACTGAACTGTAAGAAGAAAGAAAGAAAGACAAAAAGAAAGAAAGAAAGAAAGAAAGAAAGAAAGAAAGAAAGAAAGAAAGAAAGAAAGAAAGAAAGAAAGAAAGAAAGAAAGAAAGAAAGAAAGAAAGAAAGAAAGAAAGAAAGAAAGAAAGAAAGAAAGAAAGAAAGAAGTTCAATCATGTTCCTACATTTCCCGAGCGGTATTTGAACGCAGCGCGTTACACGCCCCTCTTCGTCGTCACTGGCACTCCCACAATGCAGCGGGGCGATGTATTAACATGGCGTCAATGGTTGCTGTTTTGACCAGGGCCGTGGGATTTGAAAAACATTATGTAGAACAGAACCATGGAGACAGCTAAACAATAATCCGAAATCAACTTTAGAGCTCGAAAGTAAGTCACTACGCGCTCTTCTGTGTTGTGATGGACGAAGTGGTTTTGTTGTGGTTTTCATGACTTGCTGCTGTGAGGCAACTGAGTGCCAGTGTTATTTATCTCCCGTTAGCTAGCTCAGCCGGACGACCCGGGCACAGCAGCTAACTGTGGTTAGCTTACAGAGACAAGCAAAGAGTACCCAGGAAGTCAGCGAGAAAACTTCCTATAACACAGGAAACGCATTTTGGTTTTAACTGTGAGCATTTCTTTTAGTCGATCTGTTTCGGAAGTTGAGCTAACTTAAGCCCCGGTGTTGTGTCGATGTCTGCTTCCCCGTCAGTTTCGTTTTCCTCATAACTGAAACAAACATCAGCCCTAAACTTAACTCTCCGACACTCCTGTATGCGAAACCTAACCATTACCAAACACTACCGAAAATAAATTCATAACATCGACTATGGAGGGTAGCGGGACGGGGAACACAGTTGGAAGGGGAAACAGACTTCGACACAACACCGGGGCTTAACTCCGTCCACATGAGGTGTGTTTGTGCTGAGGGGGGCACTTAACGCCTCTGCCCTTTTAACTAGTTAACGCCTTACCTAGATTTATAGAAGCCCTTCTTTTCAGTAATGTACAGGAAACATGTGAAAATCACTGTATCGGGGCTACAACGAGCAAGTATTTCATTAGCAACCAATCTGTTGATTAAGTTTGTATTATTACCTATGAAATAATAACTCAGCTAATCAAAGTATATAGGAAAATATCTATCACACAGTCTGAGCGGCGGATATGTTGTCTTCATATTTAATGTTTTGTCACACCAACAAACCCAAAGACATTCAGTTTACAATAATACACATAAAAACTTCAATTAAAAGCCCAGGCTTTCATTTTCTCCAGTCATTGAACTCACCCTGCCTTCATTTGGGACAGGCCTTTAATTCCTTTTGCACAAAACTCTTGCTAAACAAAGATGGGAAATGGGTTACTCACAACTTTTTTAATTAAACCAGAATGAATAATGCTTATAAAAAGCTTGGCTCTTTTAATCTCTCGTTTACCATAGCAGTAAATCTGAGTTCTTTCTGTAAAGTGGATTGAACAATTGAATTGTGATGAATCTAACTGATCTAATGATGCGTAAGCGTGTCCATGTTGACAAAAGTTATAAACAACTTAGGACTAGTTCAAGCTGTCAAGGTTTAATACATCCAGAGAGGTTTTATGAAAACCTGTGTTTTTGTCAAAATGTGTAGCCACACCTGTAGAGGCCTGTAAAAGAGACATGTGTCTAATTGGGATTAGGCTTCTTAATTGAAAATTTACAGTAAAATAAGCAAAAACACTTACATTTGAGAAGCTGAAACTGGAGAATGTATGCCATTTTTGCTTAGCGATTAGATGATTTGATCTTTTAACTAATTATCAAAACTGTGAATAAGATTTTCTGCCATTGAGTAATTGATTTATTGCTTCAGCTGACACTGTATTACAAACAGTGCCAAGGAAGTGTCATAAAAGCTACTAGATAAAATGTGCATTGTTTCCCCTAAAAGTATATTAATTACAGTTCAAGCTGAACGAAAATTCCCCTAAAAATCAAGGCACACAAATTTGTTAAAGTACAAAAGTTATAAAGCTTTTATTAATGTGGTGTCGTGATTAATGACAACAGCAATATTTCTTTTTTGTTTCATCTTATTTGTAGCTCACCAGGTAAGTTAAGAGAATGTTGTTTGTAATTCACGTGTCTATTTTACACTGAAAATATCACATTAAATATTATAAAATAGTCAGATTCCAAGCATTTTCTTTTTCATTTTAATCATGCACTCAAAAGTTACAGCACTCCTAAATGTGTAATTTCTCATAAAACAGCAGTTAGAACTTAGTTGTAACTTTTGAACATTTATTTGACCATAATAAAAACCTTAAGTATTTATCCGTTTCTTTTTTGTTTAAATGATTATGTTTTTTTCTTTGTTGGTAAATTAATTTCTGTAGTAAAAAATGTATAGAAGTACTGACAAATCACAAACTATTGGGTCAGTTAGCATATCGTGAATTGACACAACAGGCTATCACAGTGCTTTTTGATGTGTAGTCTTGCTAGTTTAACTGACATCTATTGATTTCCTTTTCCCACCAGATTTTAGGTGTCCTCCCTCCCTGGCCATCCTCAATGTGGTTTTGACTCCACCAGGGATAAGAGCAGCAGGACAGGAGGGATGGATAAGTCAATAAGTCCAGTTAAATCTGTCAAACAGTCTCAGCCCAGGGGCGCCAAAGCCTTGTCCAACGAGAAGTCAAATAAAGAGACTCCTGCGCAGAGAGAGGGCACCAAGTCCGCACCCCGCAGACAAGAAAACCTCACTGCTGCAAAGGATGAACATAATATAGGCGGCCTTGGAGGCCGCGGGGCAGGCAAGACATTCACGGATGTCCCCCAGGACAAGAGGAGAGGACGGCCCTCAAGACTGACTAAACTGACTGGAAGAACGAGTTCTGGGGAGAGAGGGAAGGGGAAAGTGGCGAGCTCACAACAACAACAACATCTGGTGGCACAGGCTCCTGACTCCAGGGCGTCTGTTTCTGCAGACAGCAGCCCTTCGGCAAGCAGAGAGACCAACTCTCCTGCGGTGCCCGGTACACATGAGAAAGGCCTCACTGCGCAGGCCAAGAGCTCCACCGTAGCTCCAGCAAAGGAAAAGTCTCATGGTGAGTTTGCAAGTCCTGAGTCATGTCATCTTCACCAAATGTATCTCGGGTAAACTGCTCTATCTTTGTTGTTTGTAGGGGTGAAAGCTGCTGCATTAATGCATCAGTCTGTTGATGAAGGCCCAGAGGGGAGGCCCACTGTGGAGGAAGGACCCCTGACAGAGCAGCAGCTGGGCCTCCGACAGGCAGAGGAGCGCCTCTACAGAGACTACATCCACCGGCTGTTAAAAGTAAGGGAACAATCCAGTCATGCTGGCTATACAGTAAATGTATGGAGAGGGGCTGGTCATTGTACCTAGTTTGAAAGCTGATTGCTGACCAGTATGTATGAATGTAGTTTTACCTGAAGTGAACAATATAGAAAATTCATTGTTCCAAGGTATAGTCATAAAAACATGTCCTGAGAGGATCTTTAAAATTCCATAGAGTTAATTATATCAATTGCAGATTAACACTATGGTCTTGCTTTTACAGTGGGATGTATGGCGTTTACAATAAAACTTAGCCCAGGCTACAAACTTGTGCGTTGTTACTTCATTACAATTGCCAAAATAAACAATAAAACTAAAGAAATGTAGCGCCACATAAGACTAATGTTCTTGATGCTACATTGAGATTCACAGGTTAAGTTTAAAAATACTAACAGAAGTAAATTCTGCAGGACGGGGTTTTGAATGGCAATACTTAAAAATACTAAATGAGTTTTTCTTGTTCTTGTCCAGCTGCTTTGTGTTAAGACAAAATAAAACGCTGATGCACTGGAGAAGTTTTGGCTTATGTATATGATTAGTAGTGGAAACCTCGCCCTTACATTTTTGTCTCATCTCTCTGCCTGTGGAATCATCACCATTCTGTGCTATGGATTTGTTTGATTTTTTTTTTATTAATGGTTATGATAATGATCTGGTGGAGGACAAAATGATAAACCCCCTCATGCTTTTGCCTTTCTCTTTGTTTTCACAGCAGTCGCCGGAGTACCCAAACTATCAATACTTATGCAAGCTCTGTTCTGTGCACATTGAGAACATTCAAGGAGCACACAAACACATCAAGGAGAAGAGGCACAAGAAGAACATAATGGTATGGGCATCATACGTTTATGTCGTCCCAGGATTTAGTTCTCGTTTCGAGTTTGAGAATGACGTTCTTTCCATATTGTGGTTCAGGAAAAGCAGGAGGAGAACGAGCTGCGCGCCCTGCCTCCCGCCTCTGCAGCCCAGCTGAGGGCCGTGGACGCGGCCGTCCTAGAAACAGCCAGGGAGCAGGGGATCTCAGAGGAGGACTTTGACGTTCGGAAGGCCGTGGTCATCAGGATGGAGGAGATCATAAAGAGGCACCTCTCAGGTTGTATGCTGCGATGTCTCTCAGCCTGGTCTATATGTCCTTCAGTGAGTAGTGGAAAAAGAGAAAAACATTTGAATTTTAAGTCAGACTGAAATCAGACCTCGCTGATCCTCGTTGTCTGGTGTTCTTCTTTGTCACAAGTTTGCAATCCTGCAAAGTGTGAACTATTCTGTATATGTTTTCCAATATCTCCTCTTTGGTTTTGCAGCTTGTTCTCTCCGTCTCTATGGTTCATGTCTTACCCGATTTGCCTTCAAGACGAGTGATATCAACATCGATGTCACTCACCCTTCCTCAGTAAGTCTGCTTTCAGTCATGTATTTTCTCTAATAACATAAAGAGGACATTGTAAACAACAGTTACATTTGGTCACTTTCTCTCATTACTTTGTCTGTGAAGATGACACAGCCCGAGGTCTTGATTCAAGTGCTGGAAATCCTAAAGAACAGTCGTAAGTTTTGCTCAGTGTTTCATTGCCTTGTTTCATTGTTAAGTTTTATAAACCCACTGTTCTGGTTTTGTCCGGAATTATTGACGTCGCCTTGTCGGTTCATATGTGGTATAACATTTGCAAATTAGATATAGCAGATTATTTTTTAGGGACATTTGCTTGGAAATTCTTCTCTTGAATTGTGATTAAATGTTTCCACTTAGGGACCTAATCCAAGTGGTTTGGATGAGTAATTCTACTGTGTTTAGTTCAGCTCCTGCAATGAGTTTGTGTTTGTGCAACTATGTTCGAGGTCATGTACTGGGTTTTTCTGTCTCTCACCTCTCTAGCTGAATTTTCTGAGGTTGAGTCAGATTTTCACGCCAAAGTTCCTGCCGTGTTCTGTCGGGATGTTAGCAGGTGAGTTTAGAAATTATTACATCAATGCAGTTTTTTGCCTATTTTAAAATCTTATCTGCCAGTTTACTCTCATCTCATGTTTAAATTATTTGTCATACATGTCTAGGGAGTTAGTTTTTTTCTAGATATTTGTTTGCGACTTTACATTTATTAGAAGGATATATTTTTATGACTGCAACCTGATACCTTTTAAGAGGCAGCTGTGTTAGATCTAATGTTAGTGTACTTATGTAACGTCACACTGTTACTGCACATATCAACCCCTACTTGCCATACCTTTGAGGTACAATTACCTATAAAGCCTCGGCTGTAGCATAACTCTGTGTATTTCTATATATTAAAAAAATAAAATAAAGAAATGTACATCATTTTTCAACATATCCCATATTGTATCTTTCAGTGAGCCCTTGTAGCAGTACAACAGGTAGACTAAGGTTCTGTTCGGTGTCAAGTTAAGAATTTGATCCGGCTTTTTATTGTGTCCTCCCTTCTGTTTCTGTGCAGCGGCCTGTTGTGTAAAGTGAGTGCGGGTAATGACGTCGCTTGTCTCACCACCAATCACCTGGCAGCCCTGGCTAAACTGGAGCCCAGATTGGTTCCCCTGGTGCTGGCCTTCCGCTACTGGGCAAGGGTAAGGCTGCCACTGATACTGAGTAATTGATGTAAAGGAGCTTCTGATCAGATTCAGCGTCTTCTTATTTCTATTTATGTTCCTTTTGCATTTCAACAAAAGTAAATGTAATAAATACAAAACACTAGATGCAACATTACATTATAACTTATGGGATAACCGTCCGTGTTTACAATCGCCACGAGGTTACTCTCTGCACAAACAAGCTCTATCACCTATACGTCCAAATGCCAAACATATTAAATAAAATATACTCTATACTAATAAATGGAATGAAGTGAAAGCAAGTTCTTCCTTGTACGTTCGTGTCCGCAGCTGTGTCACATCGATTGCCAGGCTGAAGGTGGCATCCCCTCGTACTCCTTCGCCCTCATGGTCATCTTCTTCCTGCAGCAGAGGAAAGAGCCCATCCTCCCCGTCTATCTGGGCCGCTGGGTAGGTGAAGTGTTTCAGGTCTTATAGTCACTTAGACCTACTTTGAACTGTATTTTATGCCAAAGACAGTCATTACTACTTGTAAGATCCATTTGCTTTCAGACAAATACACCCCAGGGCCCTGGCAGACAGATTCAGAACAGGAAAATTACTGGAGTCTGGTGGCTTTAAACAGAGCTGCCCGTTTCATGTAATGCACAGGCTGACCCACATTGTGTGTGATGTTTTGTGAAAGACTCCCACACAGCTCAGGTCTGTGTTGTGAAACGCAAGATGTAGATGTATTCTTATTGTGTGCTGGCACATTAACTCAAGAAAAATACAGAAAAACCATCCTTCCACTGCTGTTTAGATGATCTCATTAGTTTTTTTTAGCACTATGCTGCAGAAATTTGCATATTACTGAAGAAAACTGATTTGAAGTACCTGCTACAAATAATTAATTTCTTTAAAATGTTAAAATTCATGTTTATAGTTACATGAAGATATAAAAAGTCCTATTTAGCTAAGATCGTATTTATCATTTCTGGCGTCACTGTTAGAAAATGTTTTTAAATAGAGTAGAGGCTAACACCAGGAAGAACTCCTCTGCAATGTTTAGGTAAGTGTAGGTGGGAACATTTTTCTCCTCCTTGGCGTGGCCATTCCTTTCTTCAGACGTGCAGACTTTTTGTGCCCAGAGGTGCTCACAGAGACATACTTATAAATGTAAAAGCTGTGTCGTCACAGGGTGAAGAATAGGAAAGATATAATTAAAAGGAACAAAGTAGAGTTACAGGAAAAGAGTTGCTGTCCTCCCTCTCTGCTTGAACGTTTCAACACGTAAATCCTGGCATGGTGGCACTGCACAGCATCTACAGAGAATATTTCTTCACACTGAGGCTGTATCTTAATTCAGGGTATGAAGTCCACATTTCGAGAAGGCAGACTTAAAGGCTTTACCCAAATTTGGAGAACACAATTGGTCTGTCTTTTGCAGCCCTGATTATCCCACAAACCACTCTGCACTGGCAAACCATTTGAAGGGACTGAGGCAATCTTGAAATGCCATTTGACCGCATTGTATCTACCACATATTTACATTCAGAGAAGTTATTAATCACTGATCGATACGTCACTCGAACTGGATTACTGTAAAAGCTAGATGATAGATGCGGCTGAGGCATGCATAAATGGATGTTTTTTTGTCTGCAGCCTCTAAAAATGTTTTAGTTACAGGAAAATTTAAGTTAATTGGAAATATATTAACCTGCCGTACTATACAAACACCACGTGTACCTTAAACCCAGGTATCATGAAACTCTGCAGAGTTTCCGGTTAGATGTAACGCCTCTGGAGACGGCTTATGGTAGAGAAATGAACATTCAATTCACGGCCAACAGCTCTGGTGGATATTCCTGCAGTCAGCATGCTAATTGCACGCTCCCTCAAAACTTGTGACATCTGTGGAATTGTGCTGTGTGATGGAACTGCACATTTTGGATTGGCCTTTTATTATGGCCAGCCTAAGGAACACCTGTGCAATCCCCATGCTGTCTGATCAGCATCTTGATGTGCCACACCTGTGAGGTGGATGGATTATCTCAGCAAAGGAGAAGTGCTCACTAACAGATTTTGACAGATTTGTGAACAATACCTAAGAGAAATAGGCCTTTTGTGTACATAGAGAAAGTCTGAGATCTTTGAGTTCTCATGATGAATGGGGGGCAAAAATGTTGCATTTATAATTTTTTTAATGTGCATACACCTTCAAAATTGGTTTGATTATATACTGAGACAAATATACATCATGTAATGGCTTTAAAACAAACAAAACAATTAAAATGGTCTTTATATATATAATAAAACTATTAGCTGTGAAGCTATTTTACTTGTCACGTTAAATGTTGATACAGGCAGCAACACAAGCTGTTAGGTGACCACTGGATGAACTGTCCCCAAGCCGCCACCACCACCCGAGTGAAAATCCTGTCTGCCATGATGGCGCTGCAGAATTTTAACTGGCTTTTTAATGATAATGATCGTAGATCTTTGCTTAATGCTAGCTTTCCTCCCTTAAGTTTGAATTTATGTTTGTCTTTCAGATTGACGGCTATGACGTGAAACGTGTGGACGAGTATCATCTAACTGGAATCACGTTGGACATGTTTGTCCGATGGGAGCGCAGACCTCCAAGCTCCACGGAGGGACGAGGGGAGAACCGGAACGAGGCCAGAGGAGAAGGCAGAGCCAAACCAGAGCAGAAAAAACCAGAGGATACCCATTATTCAGAAGGCATGGTGAGTCCCAGTGCAACACACAATTACAGCGTAGGATAACAATTTAGATTGCCTGTGATTCAGATTTCAGATCCTATTTTATTTTGATATCTCTGCTTTGTCACCCTGCTTTTAACTGCCTTTCTGTCGCTTTCCCTTAAAGTCCCGCCTGACCTTAGACCTGGGTAAAGATGTGACGCTGGGCCAGTTGTGGTTAGAGCTCTTACGTTTCTACACATTGGAGTTTGCTCTTGAAGAATACATCATCAGCATCCGCTTAAAGGAGCTCCTTACTAGGGAAGTGAAGAACTGGCCTCGTCGCAGGCTCGCTATTGAAGGTGAGAGACCACTCTGTTGGAAAACTCATCTTATGGGTCTGGAGAAATATCAGAAATTCACTGTGTGTATCTTTATTTTTTAGATCCTTTTGCTTTGAAGAGGAATGTTGCACGAAGCTTGAACAGCCAAATGGTGTTTGAGTACATCCAGGAGCGCTTCCGTACGGCTTACAAATACTTCGCTTGTCCTCAGAGAAAGGGCTCTGGGAGCCGCCGTAGAAGCAAGAATGCGGGCAAGCAAGGTACAAACGTGGAAGGAGTCGAGAAGACGGAGGCTGCATTAGTGAACAAGGAACAAGACAACGAGAAAGGTGAAAAGAGTCAGAGCGCTCAGAGGGGCCACCAGGGGTTGAAGCACGAAGAGGAGGCTGACAGTGACGATGAAGACGGTTCAGATCCGTCCAAAAAGAAAGATGAGAACACTTTAGATGCCAGCCTGATGGACATAGTTCTCAACAAGGGGACCAAACCTTCCTTCTCCCCCAACGGCCTGCTGGACAGTGACAAGGAGGGGGAGGAGGAGGAAAGCAGTGCTTCAGACACGGACGAGCCTGTTCCATCAGAGGATCTGCACTATGTGTTTGATAAAATGATTTTCACTGGTGGGAAGGTAATTATGATGAACGCCACTCAGCCTTTGTATCCATGCCTTTATAGAGTCAGTAGCATAGAATCAACAGTTAATTTAATCAAGATATGTAAATTTAATCCTTTTCACTTTGACAATGGTAAGATATCTTAAGCATTGGATTGTTATAAATACTAAATCGTGTCATAGTATTCTCTATACTTCTAAATCTTAGTGTTTGTGAGGGAGCTAGTTTGAAAAATTTCAGAATAAATTGTAGATTTTAAGATTTTCCACTTTTATAACTGCAATCTAGAAGAAGCATCATGTCACCCGTCAGCATTCATGGGTTCATGTCACTTGAGATGTTTAAATTTAGGGAGGGTGTTTATTGCTTAATTGACACATGATTATATAGTCCATACAGTGGCTTCAGTGGTTTTTAGAGAGCATAACGCAACGTGGGACATTTCCCCTCAGACATGTTTTGTCACAATGATGTTCTGCAACAGTGCACGATGGTTACAACATTTTGGAGTTTTTTAAAAAAACATTTCCCCTCTGCGATCAATAAAGTATTTCTGATTCTGATTTCGGACTATTTATGCCATCACGTTGCGTTTACTTTGCCGTGATAAAGAGTGTCCTATCTTATTATTGATCGTTTGATTTATGGTCAATGAACTTTTTTTTTGTTCCAGCCTCCAACTGTCGTCTGCAGCATCTGCAAACGCGATGGTCACCTGAAGGACGAGTGTCCTGAAGACTTTAAGAAGATTGAGCTGAAGCCTCTGCCTCCGATGAACGACCACTTCAGAGATATCCTCGATGGGCTCTGCAAATTGTGCTACTGTACGTAATCAATACTGCACCACTTACTTTCAGTGGCTTTGGCTCATATTTTCTACCAATATGAAATTAATTATATTTAATTATAATTGATCTGAATCTGTTTTGCGCATCACAAATATTAAATAGTTGTACATAATACTTTCTTTGAACCCAGTAAAAAAGTAAACTGCATTACATTAACTAGTAAAGCTGCTGTGTGAAAATGAATTTAAAAAAATCAATATATGATTGTAGTTGTTGTTTGGTATACAAAACATCATTAAACTAAAAAAATTGCTTCACAATATCGGAGAGCTCAACGTTAATGTCTTGTTTTGTCCGTTTTTTTTTTTTTTGGACCTTTTATAATATTCAATTTACTGCAATTAGCACCAAGAAAAAACAAAAATCAAACCAACAAGCAAAAATCTCACATTTCTGAACCTGGAACCATCAAAAGTTAAAAATGAAAACGGGGATCTTTTTGTTTAATTTTTCCTGTCTGACCAAAAGATAAATTAACTAGTCATTGCAGCTCTGTGTGATTGAATTTCTGTTCTGCTGTCTGTAGATGAATTGTCACCTACACCTGTTGAGCAGCAGAAAAGGGAGCAGATCCTCGCCAGCCTGGAGAGGTTTATAAGGAAGGAGTACAACGGTGAGTATTGAGCATCAAGAAAAACATATTTTTGCAGCAAGATTATCTCCCTTCTTATTGTGTTACAGTTTACTGTTAATGTAAACTTCATGCTTCCTCTGTTAATTTCAAAGTTAAACGCCGTCCAGTGGTTTGCCATTTATTGTGAAACATCTCCTGGAGTTTCATGAACAGCAGCTAAACACCGAGTTTAGTAAAGTAGAATCGATCAGAATGAATAAATGAGACAGTGAGAACTGTATTTCTGGTACGAAGAAACTCAGCAACAGTGTTTTGTTGTTTCTGTATCTTACCCAAACTGACATTTCTGATAATGATACAGATTGTGAGTTTTACTTTTGGATGGAAAAAAGAGTTTCTTTGTGTGTGTGTGAATCCACAGATAAAGCTCAGCTCTGCTTGTTCGGCTCCTCCAAGAACGGCTTCGGCTTCCGAGACAGTGACCTTGACATCTGCATGACTCTGGAGGGTCATGAGACTGCAGAGGTAGGTGGACTAAGCACACAAACACGCTGCCCTTTAATGCAAGTCACGCGTCTTCAGCAGGATTAGAGATGTGACTGATTGTTTCACTGTTGCATTTAAATTTTGATCTGCCTGAACAGAAGCTGAACTGCAAGGAGATCATTGAAGGCCTTGCAAAAGTGCTTAAGAAGCATACAGGTGAATTAAAGTTTTTCTCATTATCTCTTTATAACTGTGATTTGAATGTGTGTAAAGGACTGAATGTGACTAGTTGTGATCTCCCATTTTCCCAACATCACAGGTCTGAGGAACATCTTGCCCATCACAACAGCTAAAGTGCCTATTGTGAAGTTTGAACACAGACAGAGTGGTTTGGAGGGAGATATTAGCCTTTATAACACCCTGGTGAGTGAACAAGGTCCTTACACCAGACCCTGCCCTCACAGTTATATAAAGTGCTTGGACATGCCTTTATTTAAAGGGGTACTATGCGATTCTGCAGAGACTTTGTTTACACATTGCCACGGTAACCAGTCCTACTCTGCTGAAATATAGCAGAATCCACAGCGTCTGCTGTCCGAGACCATGTTAGCCTCAACAAAAGGGAATATTTTAGCTGTACTGTAGAAGGTGTGACAACAAGCCTGCTTATATCTAAATATGTATTGATGCAAAGTACTTTTGTAAGCCTAAATCTAAGACACCGAGTCCAGTTTATTTATCAGTAGGCTTATCAAGAAGAACTTAAATAGTTACAATAAGTGAACAAACATAAACTAGCGAGTTATTTGAAATACTTTGTACAAAAAAACAGTGACTGATAAGAGTTGTGAAGCACAGGAGCGACTGTTTGTCTCCAGGGCCGAAGTCAATGCTAACTTTCGGACTAACCTTCACTCTTTATTCAGCAGTTGGCAAGCAGCACACGGGAGCTCCTCTTCAGTCCTGAGAAGCTGCAGTCTTTAGTCACCAGCCACTGTAACTTCCACTGTACATTTACTGCTGAACAAGCCTTACTGCTGACCCGTTTGTCTCTATTCATCGGGGCTCCGTTCACACACACAGTCTGTTTCTCCTTTACCGCGTTCACGCTGACCGCTGAGGCAAAGCTAGCAAAGCTAACCAGCTGGAATCATCACAAACATGACAACAGACAGACAAGACTGTAATACTGAACTTGTCGTTTATGTGGAACAGCAAAGCTAACGTTAGCCGACTCACCTGTCCAGCAGAAACCGAGCGACCTCAGCATCGGTTTTCATTCTTTTCAGATCTCGTAGATTTATCCGGCATTGAAACCCCCTCACAGATGTTAACACAGGTCTTCGCCTTGCCTGGTCTTGTTTCACAGTTCCTCAGACCTTTCCCTCTTTGGCTGTTTCTCAGCCATCTTCTCAGGTACTGTATAGAGTCCCGTAAGAAGTCCCGCATGTTCGAATGTACCGCTGTTTGTTTACATTCTCTCTCCGACTGCTTCGAGCGCGCCACCGTCGTATTTTTTCAGAGCACACGAAAAACAGACAGCTACATACCGATGAGGAAATATTCGCTGAATTTAAGAAAAAGTGTATTGGATAAGAAACGCAAAGTAGCCCTTTAATGAAATTGCTGTATGAATTATTTTGGATGTCTTGTCTGTCTAGGCTCAACACAACACCAGGATGCTGGCCACCTATGCAGCCTTGGATACGCGTGTGCAATTCCTGGGATACACGATGAAGGTCTTTGCAAAGGTATGTGAAGGTTGACAAACGGATACAGTAATCCTTATTTATTTTCTAGGGTTTGTTAGAAACATGTCTGTGGGAATTTAACTTCTCACCTTGCTTAAGTGATTGGTCAGGTGTATTCCAGGACACGGTGACATCACAGTTGGGTGTGGTTGCAGGTGCAATAAAGCTAAAACAGGCATTAAACTTTCAACCAGCGGCTGGTTTCAGGCTGGTGTTAAGTTTCTCTCTAAGAACATCTTTTGCAAACAGCTGCAGCTTTTCCTGATGAAAAATTGATGATATGCAGATATCTTATATACTAACCACTGAGAAGGCACTGAAGTGTTGCTGTGTCATCTCTTGCTGTGTAACTAACCTGCTTCTGTGCCCACAGCGCTGCGACATTGGGGATGCATCCAGAGGAAGCCTCTCATCTTATGCTTACATCCTGATGGTGCTTTACTTCCTGCAGCAGAGGCAGCCGCCAGTCATTCCCGTCCTGCAGGAGGTACCAGTCACTGATTAATGAGCATACCCTTTAAACTCAGAAGAAATAAGCTGTACCTGAAACATAAGCGGGTGTTTGAATAAAATAAAACCTCTGTATGATGTCTTTTTAGATCTTTGATGGGAGGACTGTTCCCCAGCGGATGGTAGATGGCTGGAATGCTTTCTTTTGTGATGACCTTGAGGATCTGGTGAGATTAATAAAACAAAAACTCAAACTTTACACTCTTCTCCTACTTTAATTTGGGAGTATTATATCAGTTGACGTTATCTGAATGTAGTTCAATCTGCCGTTGCTCCTGTCACACATCTTCTGCTATTTCAGAATGAAACACGTCTGGCTAAGTGTGTTTCTTCTGCATACACAGCGTCGAGTTCTCTCAGAGCTGCAGCCGAACACAGAGTCAGTGGGAGAGCTGTGGTTGGGACTACTGCGCTTTTACACGGAGGAATTTGACTTCAAAGAGCATGTCATCAGCATCCGCCAAAAGAAACGCCTTACCACCTTTGAGAAGCAGTGGACCAGTAAATGCATTGCTATTGAAGGTGCTTACACGGATCTGCCTATCCCTCTGACTTCACCCGCTACTTAATGTTGCAGCCAAGGTCTTTTTCTCCTCTACTCACTCCTCTGTTTTTCTTTTCAGATCCCTTTGATTTGAATCATAATCTTGGTGCTGGAGTTTCTCGCAAAAGTAAGTGTTTTAGTTCAACGTACTTAAGTCTAACTGACAATAAGTTTTGTTTTACTTTTTAGAGTCATTCATAGATTTCTCTTATAACGCACTCTAAAAGTGTTTTGTTATTAAATAAAGTAACATAAAAAGGTTTTGACTGAACAAATAGTTGTTCTCTTATGTTACTGGCTTGAGAACAGTGCATTTAGTGCTCTGTTGAAGCCTGTTAAAACCAATGAATTTGTAGCCTGCTGCACCTCGTGTAAGAAAAGACTTTTGAGTACAAAGGCATTAGAGTTGCATGGGATGGAGCATAAAGTCACCGTAAAAATCCACCAGCAAATGTCACCCAGTTGTTCAGTATCGCCAAAGTCCGGCCCCAGTGTGACCCACTCTGCATTAAAAGTGGAGCTCTAGAGACCGCTGCTAAACATCAGTCATATTGAAGCAATAAAAACATAATAGACATGAAGTTAAATTGCATTTTTTATAGCCTTAAAAGTTCCTACTTTTAACTTGTTGAGACCATAGACTGTATATAAGAAATGGACGTTGTCATGGTGACGTCACCCGTTGGTTTGTGGACCGCCGTTTTGAAGCCTCGAGTTTGGCCGATAGGGCAAGTATATCCAGCTGCAAACCATATATGGAAGTTCAACTTCCGTCACGGTCTGCAGGCTGCAGCTGGACCCTTCTCCGATAGGGCGCCGCCGTGTCGAGTTTTTGCAACCAGGAAGTGCGCAGAAGTGACGAAGCGGCGGAGCTAACGGCCGTGTGCAGAGCTAGCTAGCTAGCTTAGCTAGGTGCAACTGTAACTCATGTTAACTGTCATTTTAACAGGCTGATAAGTTTGTCTAGAGAACAACAGTCTGA
>JAPMOB010230535.1:0-14281 GCA_029875015.1 Lepomis gibbosus
AAGTCGGGGTACAAATTTTTTCTCCGAGTTCACAAGTAGGAAATCCGACTTCAAGTGGCGTTCCAGGATAGTTTTTCTAGTTGGAGGTCGGAAATTTCCCAGTTCCGAGTTGCCAGGAACGCAGCATTAGTTTCAAGTTGTGGGAGAAATTTTGCTCATGTTCAGAAATCTATGAGCTATTAAAAATCTCAATACCAGTATATGAATTCTGTTTTAGGTCTGATCCTCACTTTAAGCTTTCTCAACCAGTATTTCAGCCTTCATTACTAGATCACATTACAGTGCTGGCAGAGGAAATGTTGTTAACATGCAGCTTGGAAGGGACAGGATGTAGGTATGATCATGTTCTGTTTGGCCCTGTTCTGAGTGTGTTCTCCTCCACAGCGGCCCAGTTGAGAAAGGTCCCCCTAAAAAAGCCGGACGGAGAGATCAAACCCTACTCTTTAATGGAGAGAGAAGGTAAACATGATTCTGACACAGACATTTAACAGAGAAGAAAAACATGGATTCTGTAACGTTTGTAACTTTTGCCAAAAGTAGTTATTTCAGTTTTTCTGGTAGTTTGGGCCAACCATATGAAGTCTTTGATTAGCTGATGCATCTTTAGTAACATGAAGTTAGCAAGTGACTGTGTAAGCCACGTTAATCGGTAAGGACAAATCACGGTTACGTGCAAGCAGTAGATGGATATATTGTATAAAACCCCAACACAGGGCTGGTTAATGTTTTAGATTATGGGCCATATACAGAAAAAAATAAAAAGCCCCTGGTCAGATTCTGAAATTTCAATTTTTTCATCACTCATTATTTTTTGTCTTTTTGCCAATGTTAAATATATTTACACAAAAATATTACATGCATGTTTGGTTGTAAAAAGGACCCGTATATTTCAGCACATGGCAATCACTCCAACTTACTTGACAAACACTACCACAGTGTATTATACAGTCAGTGGTCAGTACAAAACCCAATGAATGGGTAGGGGTAACTCAGTTCAAATCTCCACAAGAGTCCAGTTCTCAACAAAAATCCTCTGGGTCAACAACAAAAGTACTCAATTTAAGTTTCAAAACAGAAGTTGGTAAATAAAACCAAGTGACGCCTCTTGCATCTTATAGACTGATTCTCCAACAACACCTAACCCCCCGTAGTCCAGCCAGTCCTGAGGCAAGCTAGCCAGCTGTCACTCAAGACAGACTGGGCCTCTTCCACTGGTGAGTTTAGTCTGAAACATGGTTTCTGTGGCTCTGGCAGGATTTCCAAACTTTGAAAAAATCATCGTGATGAGCATTTAACAAGACAAACAAAAGTTACTGTCAGCCTGTAAGAAGTGTGGGATCCCATGAGTTTGACCCATAAAGTTTTTTGACATTTTCACATCTGTCTCTTGCAACTCCTCTAACTTTATAGGAGTGTTCTACTATAATAGTTAATAGCTGAAGTACTGGCCGTGTGTACCTCAGTGCTGAAGTGGCCATATAAAACAAATCTGCATGTGAATAGTCAATTTATAGAATTCTTTTCCTGTCCAGTGGTACGCCAGGAGCAGATGGCTCGTCCCTGGCCATTCGCTCCTCCTCACTCGCCCCAGCGGTCGGTGTCCGCCCAGTGTTCCCAATCCCTCAGCGTGGGATCCTCCCCGAGCAGGGCGCCCTCTCGAGCCGCCCCAGCTTCTGCCCCTGGGGGCAACAGGAATCAGAGCCCACAGTCCCCTCTCATCGAGTCCTGCAGGACAAGACGCGCCAGGTAAGAAACGACACACCTTCAGCTCTTGAGACCCCATTAACAGGTTTTAAAATAAATGTGATCTGTATACGGTTAGGTCATCTTTTAAAAGAATTCTCATGCAAATGCAGAATGGAAATGCACATTTTACACATTTTGATGGCAGTCTGCTGGTGTATGCTGAGTCAGTCAAGTGGAAATGCGATCTGTACCGTGTGTTGGCCTGAAAAACCTGCTGCAGAAACGCTACTCTTGCAGGCAGATGTGTCAGTTACAAATGTCACCACTCCAGAGTAGGTATGCTGTCATTGTATTTCTTTCGTACTGTGATTGAACAATGTTCTTAAATAATCGGACAAGTGCAGGAGCCACTTATCATTATTTACAACTGACACCACTCACACACTGGACAGCTACTACAGTCTTCAGGCTAGAGATACAGATCACTCACATTCAGGACTAAGAGAGCAATGACAAGTTTTGTCCCCATGTGCGTCAGAAATGTGAATGATTAACTTATACATCTATGTCTATACATGTGTGTACAGATTAGTGATTTTTTTTTCTTTATCTATTTTAATGTTTATTGCCTTTTTATCATGTATTTATTGTTTTTTCAAGCTCTCCTTATTTAATTATAACCGTTTATAACTGATATGTGACGTGTGTGTGTGTGTGTTTGCTATCTTTTGCTGTGTTTCTGGAATGTGAACGGTACACATACTGATGCTCAGAACAAATGAAGTTCCTAAAGGATAAATAATGTTCTTCATCTCATTTTAACGTTCAAGATTTCAGGTAGACTTGTCATCTCTTCACAAACATTCCTTCAGTGGTGTGGTTTACACAATAATAACAGATACAATAGAAAAAAAAACTAGACCTGCAAGCAGGTATTGACAGGTTCCAAGTCCCCTGGCCAAGCCGCACCTGCAAACAAATTTTTTTTTTTAGCATATGTCATGGTTTTATGACAAAAGCTCCACCTAGTGGGCTCAGCCTCAGTGTGATGACCTTCTGAGTAGTGGACGACTACTTTTAACTCCTTGCCTGCATGGCCTCCAGTCCCCTCTGACTTGGACCCCTAAAAAGAAGCTTTCTTGTCTGTAGGCAAGCAGCGGCTCTGTCCCTCTCTCAAGACGAATATTTTCAACATAATTAGTGTCACTCGGCGTGAATTTGCATATTTATATCAGATGCTCACAAGTCTTTGAGCTGGACTCCAAGTCAAGTCTCAAGTCTTTATTATTATAATTTGGCTTATTAAATACTGTAAGCCAAAACACTCCCCAGACTCTTAAACCCAGTGTAACATTAACTAAATAAAACTGTGATGTTGCATAATCAACATGTTTTTAACTTACAGAGCACAACCATGCAACCTAATGTACAATGTGTCTACAATTAATGACTTATTATAAGCTTATAAACTATAAACAGGGTTATCAACAAACCCTGGTGACTCTCAAACCCAGTGTAAAGTTAAATGAATAAAACTGTAAAGTTACATGGTCAACAATAAAGCTGTAACATGTTTTTAACTTACAGAGCACAACCATGTAATGTGCAATGCAGTTAATGACAACGTAACTACTGTAAGTCAACACACCCTGCAGACTCTCAAACCAGTGTAACGTTATTACTAAATAAAACTGTAAGGTTACATGATCAGCAATAAACCTGCAACCTCTTTCTAGCCAACAGTAATAATTAACATGATGGCAGCCAGCAGGATGTAAAAGATTACGTTAATGGACTACCACAAGTTTGGCAAGTAAACAAACGCTCATTCATTTTTTCATAGCCAACAGAGTAAACCTCTCGTAGGTCGTAGCTGAGGCAAGCTAACATTAGATGGCCAATGCTGAGCTAAACATGTTTACTCACCTCGGGTTACTAACCTATTTGCGTTCAGCGCTTCTTTGTTTGGGTCTTGTTGTATGAAGTTTTAAAGCCAAAGTTTATGATGAATGGCTCAGCAGCTGCCAGTGTTTGTTGTCCTCTCTCACGTGCAGCCGTCCACAGTTGATGCTACGTGTTACGTAGGCAGGTTATAGGTAACGGAGGGAGGGGAATACAGCAAGCTCATCAGACGTTTCCTAAAAGTAAACATTGTTCCCGAGTCCCACACCTCGAGTCCGAGTCGAGTCTAAAGTCTTTTGAGGACAACTCTCAAGTCAAGTCTGAAGTCACTGTGTATGCGACTTAAGTCGAACTCGAGTCCCCATCTCTGCTTTACATTGACTTTGTCTATAATTGCGCAGCTCAAAGCATTTGCTTTCCTTTGTCAGGCAAGTTGATCTAATTTCTGGCCCATTCGGGCTAATTGAGGGCCAGATCAGTCTGTCTGTGCCCAAGGGGCCTTCATGTATTAAAGCACCTGTTTCTCGGTGATGCTATCCACCTAACAGGCCTAAGTCAATGCGCTTTAGATACTGAGTTGTGCCGGGTGCTTGAACCCTGATATACCTGCTTGCATGTTTTATTATTTATTGATGTTGAAGTGCTCCATGTAGTATTTCCAATAGCAGTTCTAAATGAGGTGTTGCAGTAACTCAGTGCATGATACCTTACAGAGTGCTGAAGGCCCATGTCAGTGCCAGGTTTGCTCAGCTTGGCAGGGATGTTACATTCCTCTCATTAGTCACTTGTTGTGTCCAGCACTGAGAGGCAACCCTCTCTCTCTACTTATTTGTTCAGCTCAACCACAGCTTTCTAAACACTCTTTCTCTCACTTTCCCCTTCCCCACATTTTGTTGTTCACCCATTCCACCCCATGTCTCCTATTTTACCCCTTTTGATTCATTCTGCATACTATATCTTCTTTTCACTGTCATCATGGTCTGGTAATTGAATAGTTCCCTCAATAGATCTCAGCTGGGCTTCCATTGACCAGCGTCTGACTGGCACTGTTGCCCCTTCCCTTTAAAGGAATGGCCATGGTGGTTTTTTGTGACATGGAGAATTGGATTCTGCTGTTGTTCAAATGCTTATTTGACTTAATCGAGTAGAGACTGACAGGCTCCCTAAGGCCTTTTTAAAACATACCCAGCAGGGGGGAACATGGCGGCTCTGTCTTATCTGCTTGCCATTTTGTAGAACCCATTAAACTATCTGCCACAAAGGTGAAACTGTGAGAGTGCCTTTTGTCCTACAAGTGTCACGCACAGATAATGCTGCACCTCCTTTTCCAAAGTCTTATTTTCATTCTGTCTTTTTATTTTGTATGTTTTATTGATGCACCATTTTTCCTCATTGCTTTAGTTAAATTCAGTTTTGTAATTATGTCCTTTTTGCTTTGTCTTTCCTAACTGTCCTTTGGCTTGCACCATTCCCTCTCATTCTCCTGTCCTCTCGTTTTTTACCCTGCTCTGTGTGTTTTTGGTTTTCTTCTCATCCTTCTTCCTGGCTGTTGCCATTTCTGTGGCAGCCAACAGGGTCTAGTTGCCAGATGCAGCTTGTACAGTCGGCACATGGACAGCAGAGCTGCTGGACTGCTGGGCAGACACTTGCCAGGTAAGATTTAGTGAGGACATTGATGGCAGTTAAAAACCTTGTTAGACTCACACATGTAAGTTATACTGCCCATATCTGTCACATTGGAAGCCTCAGCTGCAGCCATCAGCCTGAATTCATTTGAAGGAATAGTTCACTCTGTAATGAAACATCAGTGTCAGCTGAAACCTCAGAGATGCTGATGAGTGTTCCCTTTCTCAGATTATACTCTCTCTCGTGTCAGTGCTGAGTGACCTGGGTAGGTCCGAATCGTAGAAATAACACTTTTATCAGGACACCAGGATTTATCTGGCTCAGTTTTCTAAACACACACCTATTTAAAACTAATATCCTCATTTAAAGCTGGGGTGGGCAACGTTGGAGAACGACCACTTCCCCAAAACACATGCAGAGTAGAGGCAGGTTGGCCAGCCAGTCATTTCATTCAGACTGAAGTGATTGGCCGTGCTTGTTACAGTCATCTGACAGCCGCAGACACTGGATTTTTTTCATTTACTGTCGAGATGTAAAGAGAATTTCAACAAATATAATATGCTTCTTAAATAAACTGCCTACCCCAGCTTTAATAGTGATCAAAGAACCCTACATGATGAGCTAGTGCTGAAGTGTTAGCAGCTTTTCAGATGGTAACATACATTCCATTTCATTTCTGCTCACTCCTAGGCAAAGTCTGATTGACCCTCAGAGGGATACTGCAGATGGACCCCACAGGATTCTCAATCCAGTGTGGGCCTCTAGTTCTGACCACTAAACACTGATCTAGTCTAAAGATATACAGGCTATACATTTATGTTTTTTTATGAAGACTGTAGCATAGATATTCAGCCTGTTGTGTGTTTAGCCAAACAACTGTTCAGTCACTCGACTCCACCAAGTCCAATATTGCCAAAGACTTATCTCCGAGACTTTCCTTGACTGCAGTCTGTCGTCAGAGCACTGAAGACTGAGTGTTGTCATGTAAGAAAATGTGGGCGCTATTTAGGTCTCATGTTTTTCTTAAGTGTAAATTACAAGGTACATTCACTTTAGGGTGAACTATGTAATTAATAAGCTACTTGATCAAATATTGCTGAATACTGAATATGGCTTTTAGTGGGAAACTTGTACCAAAGTGAACATGTTCTTTTCATGGGGAAGTTCACATTTAAAGATGAATGTTGCTCTAGATGGCTTCTGTAAGAATATGGAGCAAGTAAAACCACCCAGAGTGAATTAATAGTCAGATGCAGGCCAGGCAGCTCTGCTCTCCTTCCTCATGTGTTAGTACCTTGTGCCTTCTCAGGTCTGAGACCAGTGGGAGATCAGTCATACGCACTGGGATACACAGACACACACAAGTTGGCCAGTATTCACACACCACAAACCAGGTATTTACACTATTGCTCCAAACAACTGGACATTTAACTGTTCATTGTCAGAGAGGTTAACAATATGAAATAAGAAAATGAGGCCATTTAGTGACTCACCCTGTGTGCAGACATTGCGTTGCATGTGTTTTTCCCTGTTGTGAGTCGCAGCATCAAGGATCCTTCACAACGTGCCCCCAAAAGACTGCGTGCCTTCTCTCTCTGAGTTTGACCGGAGTTTCTGCTCTGTGACGTTGATCCATAGAAGCTCAGAGTACTCTTGGTACTCATTAGTCCTTGACCCTTCTACTTTAGAAGCATGAACACACCTCTTGTCGTGCACCATAGCTTGTTGAACGAGTGACCAAACAAATGTTCACAGCATGTAAACAGTGCTGGTGTGGTCCGTATTCTTCAGTACCTCTGCCCATGACAGGAAAAGGGGTGTTTCTGAGTTTTCTGTTCTAATAACTATATTTGAATTTTCTATACATATTCTAAAAACTATTTCAGCTTGACTTTAAATCATTTTCATGTGAGAATCCTTTTGGAAGGCACTGACAATTTACCGATGGAGTTGTTTAGGCAGCGGTCAAAGTGTTGAGTTTGCAGTGCGTTTTAGTTGCATCTCTGCACACAGGGTTATTATGCAGTCACTTATTCTTTACATATTTGCCCCCTGCCTTCATCCTTACTCCTTCTTCCACTGACCCTGTGCTGTCATGCCCCTTCACCCAGGTCCCAGCCTTCACCTCCACCTCTGTCTGCATCCAGGAAGGATGGCATCTGCAGCCAGACCTCCTTAGACAGCAGAGAGACACACCTGGATCCAGATGCTGAAGCCTGTGGTGCTGAAGAGGAGATCAGGCTGTTGGACCGTCCGCAGCATCCAACAGGAGACATGCTGTTCCACCAGAGACATCGGTTGGAGAAGGAGAGTGACAGAAGCGGACAAGGCTGGTCGTGGACTGTTGGAGAGAACTACTACACCTCCCAGTGGGTGAAGCAGAAGCAAGAATACAGGAGCACCCGGCCCTGGTGATTGGGAGATAGTTCTGTGATGATTACCATCATTCAGACATTTTTCAAATATTGCTGCAAAAAATGTAATTTGGTGTTGAATTCTATAACAGTTCACTGCTTTCAGACACTTAGGGGCTGATGCAGAAATTCTGTGTGACATTCAGGACCTTCAGAATCACTGATGCAATGACTTGTTTGCCAAATGCTGAAAGCTCTTTCAAACATCACTTCAGGATCACCAGTCCGTCTTAACTGACTTACCAACTGTTGCTAAGAGCCAAACATGGCTGCCAACATCCAAACCGTTTGAAAATGTTGGTCTAAAGCTGTGTTAAAGCAGCAGTACAGAAGTGGGACATGGTAAACTCAATACTTTTGGTTGCTGCTTAGGCTAAAGGTTTCAGTATGCTTCAAACAAAGTGCTTGTCAGATTGTGTAACAGCACCTGAAACCCTCCTTCCAGCAGCAGAATTGGAAGGCTGCATCCAATCATTTTGTAAGATGAAGCCAGTCAGATGAGGACATTAGAGCTGCAGTGAATCCAGAACACTTCATTGCAGCATTTGGGATCAGAATAATGTGCAGTGGTTGCTAATCTGAAACTGCAACTTTAAAGGTGTTTCAAGCTTTTGAGGTGAGTGCTTGTGGAACTGTCTTTGTAACAGTGGGATCATTAGCAGGCCACAACACATGCTGAAGGCCTTTATTGCCAACAACTAGAAAAGATTGCAATGCTTACCTGAACCCTGCTGTGCTTGACTGATTTCCTGCCATCGCTCCACAGATGACTGTCCCCATCTGAATGACTGATGGTGCTGAGACCACAAAGACACAGAGAGAGCTCAGTGGGATGCTGCCTGAAGGAGGCTATGACAGCAGGCTTTTCACCTCGCCTTTGTCACATGATTCATTTGAAGCATACTGAGACCTTTAAGCAGAGCGGGAATGTTTGCTACATTTGTTTGTATTCATTTACAAGTGAAACTGGGCTTGTAAACAAAGGTTTTGGGGTTATTTAGGTAGCTTGAGTCATCACACTTGGTGTTTGCACCAGTTAGTAACAGTGACATAACCCTGGAGGCACATAGCCATGGAACTTTGTTCCCAGCACTATGAAAGCTGTGGACTGGGTGGAGAATTTCCATTCACTTCACTTCCAGCGTGTTGGGGTGGAGGCACAAGTTTCACCATGTGATTAAGTGAGAAAAAAGAATTTTGTATGTTGGGTAAACTGACCTTTAACCTTGACTTTCCAAGCAGGCTTCTCAGATGTCAACATCTGCTTTATACTCATAATCCCTTTTGGAGTCATTCCTTGAATATGCTGTACAGTTCTGGAATTCTCAGAGTTTGGTGCTAAACAGCATTGTTTCTATTCCAAACAAACCAAAGGAGGAGACACACCAGATTTCATAGAAGCTTGGAATTGCTCTTATATAATGCAAAATAACATGCTTGAATCAGTATGGAAGTCAGTATTCACTAGTGATCAGTAGTCTATCTGATGGAATGGTGGATTATAACAGAATTGCTGGAAAGAAGGAGTAGTAACCATTTGGCTGTTGAGTGGAACCACTGGAATCAGACATCTTCTAGATGGGAATAAGAAAAAGCAAGACATGCACGAGTTTACCCAGTGTAATACCGAATTCACACTGGTCCTTGGATTCCTGCATTGTTTTGACAGTTTTTACCAAGTAAATTAAGGATCACCAGAGAAACCATCTTGACACTGAAAAACTACATTAAGAACAAGTGAAGAAGGTTTAAGCTTAAGTCCCTTCAGGCTGTGAAGAAGTCTTCCTTCCCACGGTCAGGGCTGCAGCAGAAGCGCAGTGCATACAGAGGTGTTTTCTACTGGATTTCTGTCTGTAATAAACTACAAAAACAACTGTTTTGTCCTGAGAATTATTCAAGTGACACGTTCTGGTTATTCAGTCAGCTGTCTTTTGGCAGTGACCCAGATTGCTCCTGCTACTGGAGACAGCGACTAACAGATGACCATCCTGTATAAATACATACAGTCTTCCAGGCTTCAGCTGTCCTCTGCATTAGCTGAGTGTGGGTAGGACTGGCTATACTAATGCCAATAGTTGTTTGTTTTTTGAGCTGCTTCTTACAAAGTCTGTGTTCCATAACGTTACTTAATTTAAGTGACGCAAACTGTGGAAACTATCCCTCTTGAACTTTGCCACATATATAACAATAATAATAATAATAATTATGAATGTTAATATAGTGCAGCATACATTTCTGCCCACCCCCCCACCCCGCTAACTGCAGCTCCAAAGTTACTGCTGATGCTGATCTCCATCCCTGCATGACCAACCAACAGACACATTAGATACAAAAACAGCACTGTCACTCTCAACTGTCAAACCTATCAGACATTCATTACTGTATATGAGGGTGTTTTTTTTTTAAAGGGCCATTCAAGGAAATGCTACTTCACATACTCATTACAAACAACCTACTTCAATTACTAAGTGTCTGCTGAGGCTATTGTATGCATACACAGTTTGTCTTTGTGTGAAGAGTAGTGAGGCAGACTGAACTCAGTTTCCTTGTAGTGTAGTCATTTTACCCGTTTGCCACCTTCTACCTCACACAGTACTTTGACCTTTTTTAAAGAGCTCATTCTTGCTGAACTTGTTTTTCTTTGCTGTCAGCAGAGAAAACTCAGACTGAGCTCATTGGGCCATGGGACATTAGCTGCTTACAGGGACAATGTTTAATGATTAAAACAAGTGCCGCATAGTTTCACGTACCATGTAAAGTGACTGCCTCGTCTGTTTTTCCAAATTCTATGGGCTAGCTGTAGCTACTGCTACAGCGCAAAGCCATCAGGAAGGCACATACAGGAATAATTTAACAGTTTGGGAAATTACCTTATTTGCCTTTTCAAATGTGGGATGAAAGCATCAATATCAGTGTCATGACTGTGTGGTAAGCACAGAGCTGGAGTCAGGATGTGCTTAGCTTAGCATAAAGACTGGAAGCAGGGATAACATGAGACAACATGACAGATATGAGGTACTTAAACCAATCTGAACATTTCAGTGAACAAAGCAAAGTGTATTTCCCAAAGGTTTAACTATATAAGTGATTTACATTCCTACACACACACCGTCATCATTTGCCCCATACATATAGTTTGACACAAACTTTCTTTACAGCAGCTTTAGCTTTTGAAAACACATTTAGCTCTGCGGTCTACAATGTTTAGGAAGTCCTGGAAATTGAGCATTGAGCCACTCTTCCTCCTCTGGAGTCCAGGTGCATCAGCAACACGTGCTTCTAGTCAGCATCCTGGAGTAGGGAGAGGTAGACGCTGGACTGGAGGAAGCGTGGATAACAGTCTGTGTCCAGGAGCGAGTAGATGCGTTTCTGTGCATGGGACAGAGAGGTGCGAGACGGAGCCTGCAGGAGCTGGACCGTCAGGTCCCTGGTCTTGCTGTCCAGGTTCACCTGCGATGAAACAACACAGTTACGTAAAGATCAGTTCCTGTGTATTGCACCTTAACCACTGCATTTGTAGCTTTAGCCATCAACTTAACTGTTCACTTGTTTCCAACCTGTCTGTAAATGAAAACATACAGAGCCCCCGAGGCTCCCGTGTTTTTTTTGCAACTACTTTTGTTACCTTGCACAAAATTATGTGGCAATTTTGTATTCTCACATAATGTTTTTGCCTTTCTTCTGATTAGTAGGGGAAGGCTGACTGGTAATATGATACAGTATTGCATATTTTAAACAGCAGTTGGTGGGCGATTACGTAAAAATAAGACTCAAGCTGTAATAAAAGTTATCCTTTAATGTTGCTCAAGTTTAATTAAAATTATAAATAATTTTTTTTTTAATAAAATGAATGAATGAAACAGTCTCAGAACAATCCATGCAGTTTTATAAGATACCATTTTAGAATTGGTGTCAAATGTTTTTGTGAGAAAGAAAATATCAAAAGAATACAATGTGGCAATACATTTCTTCAGAGCGGCAGGGGAACTCTCAAATCTACTGCAAACATTTTATTTGGGTAAATCCAAATGAATCAGGTGAAGACTGGACAAACAGTGAAGAAAAGATGGATTTTAGAGAAAACTTGATGGGGTAGGTTTGTCCTCCATCAGATTTGGTTGGAATTGAAGAATACACGTGGTTGAGAATGATTAGGGCCACAGTGTGGGCTGCTTATTGTTAAATCTATTTTATACTTGTGCTGAGTATGGTCAATAACTTACTTAAACTATATATAAACATTTCATTTCACTTAACAAAGGAAGTCACAAATATGACGTGTTTTCTAAACACAAGCAGAGGAAAAGTAATAAGATTGATAAGAATGTGAGGTCAAACTGAGCATTAAAGAAGTGGGGGCTAGTTATCAAACTGTGGATGTGGGCCTATGACGTGAACAAAAGGAGAACAAAGCACCCAGAGAGTCATAAATTCTAATGAAAGTTATTACAATTTACCCTCATGAATAAAAAACACACCTGTGCTCACTTCAGGACACTTGGGTTCTGCTGCTACAGCCTTGGTCTGGTGTGACCACTTATTTATGATGGCCACCTACTATAATGTTCACAATGCCGATAATGATATTCCATGTAAACAACCTTACTGAGTCAGTTTGCTGTCTTTGTGCAACTGTCACAGTTAAATGACTTTTTTAAGGCCATAAAACTTTATTTATTTTTTCCATCAGCCTTTTACTAGAGAGCCTAAGTCCCTCCCCTTCTGTTGGTAGTCAACGGCAAGAGACAACTAATTTTTCATCCTGTTTGAATTGTGCTCTGAATTACAGAAATGATGATGGTCAATTTAAAACGTACATTCAAAAATCAAGAAAGGCACAGTTTGATGTAAAACTGTCGAGGTATAAGACTGAAAATACATAATTACAAAGACCACAAACCCAAAGTTGCGTATGTGGGGTCGTAACTTTTACTCTCAATGACTGAAGCTAACGTTACTGACTCAAACGTCATAGAACTTCAATGTGTAGATGATGTGATAAAAGGACTGAGAGTCGTTAGATTAAACACATCAGGTGAGATACATTTCAGCATCGAACATAGCTAAGTTATCTAGCTAGCAGCAACCAAGCACGAACGTTAGTTAACATTACCGGGTTAACTTGTTGGTGACGCCGTTGACTACCGTACATATTTTTTCCCGAGTAAGGTCCCATGGGCGGGAAGGGGAAGTGAGTGACTCAGGCTCTCTATTAGCAGTGGCATCCTACATGAACTCACAGGGGCTCAAGTGGAAAAAGGTGATGTCACATCGCAATCACCTATCAGAACACAGCAACATTTAAATCAGAATCTGATGGCACTTGGTGGGTTGTTTGGTCACGGTCAATGAAATCAATCAAATTAAATACTTGAGATTTTTTAAGGAGTCAGGGGCTTTAAAGCAACTCAAGAAGTCCTGGAAATTCAGTGTACCATTATCATGCAATTGTCAGGTGTGGCCACGGCTGGTAAGCAAGTTGCTTAAAACCTTTGTATAACTGTCTTGTAATTGAGGTGTTTGTAAAAAATATTTTTATTCTGCTTGACATCTTGTTCTGTTAGTAGAAGAAAGGCTTCGCATAAATGCAGCTACTGATGAACGCTGTGACCATAAACTTGAACCTCCCACACACATTTCTGAAAACACAAGCAGCGTGCAAAACACACAGCACATTGTTTGGAGGGAGACATCCTTTCTGTAATAAAACAACTGAAAGTACATTAAGGTGAAGAAGGAAAGGTGTGGACATGTGGCAGGACTTGAATTACACCTCTTGTTTCATGAACAAAGGTTGCATAGATTAGCTTTTAGAGCAGCTAGATTGAATATAAAAGCAGGCGTGTACCTCGCGGGGGGCACCTGGTTGGATGTAGGTGGCACAGATGTCCTTGGCCCTCCTCTGCAGGCTGAAGTTGTTGGACGAGTGTGTGTACTGCTCGCAGGCCAGATAGAACTGAAGATTCTCCTCGCTGAACTCAGAGCGCAAGAATGCTCCAAACACGGAAACACCAGCTGAGAGGAGGAGGAAGATAAGTGGGGCTTACCTCACCATGGAAACTCACATTACACATGTTCCAAAAACAGCACACCCACACACTGAACACTGACAAAACAATCCCTCCGGCCTAATAAGCACGCGAAAAACAAGCAAGGATTGCCAGCAGCAAGGTAGAAACATGAATGACTGCAGTACAGAGGGAGGCTTCAAGGTGCTGACACCACATGTACAACATGTCACAGCGCTCCAAATTAGGATGGCACTGATAAGGAGGCCAAGTCGCACAGAGTGCTGAGCTTAGTCTGTGTACACCAAAACAAATGGCATTATTAAGCATGAGCAGTAAGACAGAGAAGGGAAGTCAGAAAGAATTGAGAGACGCACTAACACATTGTTAGTTTGGGTCTGCACAAGGAATTTGTTGGCAGTGAATGGACTTAAATCTCTTTATTTTTACTCAAGAAAACTCAAATGAAAGTCAATGTCAGTTGTGAAATTGTATGTATTTGTCAGGTTATTCCATACAACCTACAGTGTAACAAATGAGTACACACCTGTGATGATGATGAGAGAATTTTTTTGCAATATCACTAAAATGTTAGAAACATTTAATCATGTCCATTTAATACAACAAATATTTGGTTTCAGTCAA
>JAPMOB010230536.1:0-13765 GCA_029875015.1 Lepomis gibbosus
AAGTCGGGGTACAAATTTTTTCTCCGAGTTCACAAGTAGGAAATCCGACTTCAAGTGGCGTTCCAGGATAGTTTTTCTAGCCTGGAATGCAGCATTAATTGGCCCAACGACCTATTTGCCTACACCATAGACTGTATATAAGAAATGGACGTCGTCATCGTGACGTCAGCCGTTGGTTTGTGGACTGCCGTTTTGAAGCCTCAAGTTTGGCCGATAGGGCGCCGCTATGTCGAGTTTTTGCAAACAGGAAGCTCCGTGTGTGGAGCTAGCCAGCTTGCTTAGCTAGGTGCAACTGTAACTCACGTTAACTGTCATTTTAACAAGGCTGATAACTTTGTCCAACCAACAACAGTCTTAAAACTAAATGTACTCACCAGAAAAAGGGAACAGCCAACTCCTAATAAGCTTTTTCAACGGCGCTGGTTAAATTTACACAGCGCCAAAGGTACGAGTCGGCTGTAGCTTGATTGACAGGTTGCCATGGTAACGACTTGTCAATCATAGATAATCCCGCCCTAAAACATACTCTGCTTTGTGGTCTATTTTAAAATAAATGGGACCATAATTTATTAAATGAACATCATTTTGTATTGAAAAAGACTTGAAACTAGCAAGTGAGACCATAAACTCATCAGGAAAGTGTGTACTGGGGTAATTATTCAGCTGAGAAGTAGGGTCATTTTCCCATTATTTCTAATGGAGCTGGACTTCTTTTTGCAACCCGAAGAGTCACCCCCTGCTGGATTGTCAATAGAATGCAGGTTTCAAGGACTTCCGCATTTGTTTCATATTGTAGAGCGGAAACTTCCCGCTTGGCCTACACTTGTACTGTGCATGTCGCCGTTCACTTTGCAACGACTCCCAGTCTGTTTTCCACCGACACGGTCCTTCGCCTTTCTTTATTCCTTCGCCAAATCTTCTGACTATGGAGCAGACCATCTGTTTCATGTTTACACCGGCGCATGCATGCCCAGTGTACCCGAACGGGCAGGGGATGTACGTTTTCACTCAGAGGGAGATCACCTCTGATACTCAGCTAAAATGCTGGTGTGCATGGAAATCATATTCGTTTTAATTCGCCAGTTGTAAACAAATGGAGTAGTGTGGATGGGGCCTAAGGCCCTATCTTACACTTACACACTTGAGTGTCATTGCTAGTTCCCGGCCGACGCAGTTGTCATTTTCACGTCCAGAGCCAACATTATCGAAGTAGCAAATGTACTTGCGCCCATCTCTGCGCACATGGCAGTGTTTGTCTTAAAATGAGGTGTGGTGAGGCACATCGCGCATTGCTATTTTGATGCAGCAGAAAGTTACTGACTGACAAAAACCTGGTCTGAAGTCAATGGTGCAGTATTTTCCTGTGAAGAGTGCATTGTTTAGATAGTAAGATGCAGATGGCAGTTGTATCCGTGGATCTGGTGGACTGGGTCATAAAAATTTATATTCTGATTAATAGCAGATGGGTTGCGGGTGGGTGAAATACGGTGATGCGTCTCCCCATTAAGAGAGACGGTACAGCACAGGCACAGCAGCGTGGGCTGTAGTTTGCCCCTGATCTAAACTCACAGCTAAAATTTAACCTGATAGCCTAGTATTGTTTACCAGAGACTTCCATGTGTCTATGTTGAGGAACATTGATGATCAAAATAATACTTTCAAATGGGAACTTATCCACTTTGCAAATATGTTGTTGTTAACGACATAATATCAAAATCTTGGTTGTAATGTTCAATGCATACAAGCAGGACTCTGAATGAGTGAGGGAGGGTGTTAGAGACGTCAAGACGGAGCTGGACAGAGAGTGACACCTGCAGAGGGCTGCTAATCCCAAAGTAAAGTAGATTACTGTAGCAGTCTGGTGCTCTCTCCCAGGCTGCCTTGAGGAAATGGAGCTGCCATAAGCTGCTGTGGGCTGAGAAATTGCTGGCTGCATTGCTATGTTGTTCAGAATGCTTCTCGATATTGCTCAGCTCTACTCTGAACTCTTCGATTCTTCTTCAACCCGTCTGTCATCTCAAGTCACTTAACCTGCTCTGCCGAGTCCTGCTCTTGTACGAAGGCCTGCCTGTGTAAGTTGTTTTTTAAAATAAAAGATGAATACTTCAAACAACTCATGTTAAAATAAATTTTCTGCAAATACTGCCGAAGTCTTTAGAGATTATGGAAAAAATCTGAATATTGCCAAACTAAAGACTAAATCCTCTGATTATATTTGGATTACAAATGAGTGGTCACAGTGGGCTGTATGAAGTTTTTTAATGAAATCAGTAAATCACTTTTCTACAGCCTTGGAACAGCCCCTATGCAGCATCCTATGTGAAGAAATCGGGTCGGATTTTCTGCATGCGCGCTCTTGAGCCTTTTGCCTACAGCGACAACACAGCAGCTAACGAAATGGAGTCCGTTAACATGAAAAAAACGCCGGCTCCCAACACAACACAGACTCCAACACAAACTCCACATTAAAGTTTTATGTGGTGTTTTATGTAAAAGTTAAAGCCTGTTGGGTCAAACGAGAATCGAGTTGGATTTCATCCTATTGGACAGGTAAACTAACATTACTGCAAAGCATGTGAAATATATTATGTTTGCGATTTAGTTGAGTCAAGTTAAATTACGTTAGCTCACCGGCTAACACCGAGCAGTTGCTAACGTTATCCAGTGCAAAATACTATAGTTTTAACGTTATGACATGCCACATTACTTCACCACCTAAAGCAATCCATATTACTATTTTGTGTACCACTGGTATTATGTCAAAGTGTTGATTTTAGCCTGCAAGAAAGAATGTAATGGTACAAAGAAAATGTGGAGAAATTTGTTTCTACTAGCCTATAGTGTTGCAAGGTCGGGACAGCCAGCTTCATTAGCACACATCTACTACTCTTTATTTCATAACGGTCAATTCAGATTTATTGTCATTTTACCGATACTCAGGTACACGGGTTCTCCGCCATCTCAGTGGCTGGAACTTACATGACCCACATAATGTACAATAATGCAACATAATGGCACAGCTGTAATGGAACTTTACTTAGTGCAGTCTAACTGTTATAAAGTGTGGCCACAATCTTATTTATTATCATCCAATCCGTTTAGTTGTGTTGACATTGCTGAGCCTCCGGTGAAATATAAACAACACTTGTTGAAAACTGTCAGACGAGCTTACGCCGACATATTGTGTCAGCTAAATTCAGTTAGTGTTATGTTATCATGTAATGAGCATAGATTACTTCAACCTCAAGCTGCTAAAAATATTTGTGTAATATTGCAGTGAGAGTTTGCCTGAGTTTCCAGCATGTTGTGTGAAGCTGTGTCCCTGTGTGTTGGATTCTGCTTCCCACTCATGAGTTTGAGCACACGTAGGAGCACACAGCTGATTGCAATTTAAAACTGTACTAGTAGTACTCTTTGCTAGTGGCCAATAAAAACTACATATTGCCCCTTAAGTGCTTCTTGTAGGATACACACTTTCTGAATCTCGTGCCAATTTTGACCAGTAGTAGTGCTATGGTGTTTAAAAAAAAAAAAATCCCAATATGTTTTGTTGAGAAACATTGAATGTAAATAAAAACCTTGTTTATAAGAAAACTCTGCAGGGCACCTTTTTAATTTTTGTAAAATAATGATAACATTTTGATTCTTTTTAAAAAGAGAAACGATTTCACAGGGTGAGAGATACTGCAGGTGTTCCAGCCTTGAATTGTATTGTCCAAATGATGTTTTGTTATAATATGGTTATACCTCTGTTTTGCTGAGTTACGCATAAAGGCACAAAAATGTTGACTTGGCGAGTGAGACAGACGAAGACAACACACACGTCCAAACTTGCAGGGTGGGCAAAGACCTCTCTGTGAACGTTGGCTTTGCTGTTGTCACACAGTATGACAACACAACACAGTGCATGTCACCCTGTGTGACAAGGCTAATATCACATTTTGTAAATCGGTCTCTTTGCACAGCATGACACGTGGTAAATGGAAAATATGAAACTCGGGGTTAATGGGAACTTTGAATGCTGCTGTAGCAGACAGATTTTATGAGCTACTGCACACATTTTCTGAATGCACACCACAAAGATGAAGGACAAGGCAGTACGGAAACGGAACGAGTCTATATGGGCATTTATTTTATAAATTTGCTGAATGCAGTCCTGATCACTCAGTATCTATCTGTGCGTCTGGTTTATTGATGACAGGCAATTATGACTGCAGCTAATAAATTATAACTGTAACAATAAAACAAACCCAAAGATATTAAGATACTGTCATAGAGGAGTAAAGAAACATTCACATTTAAGAAACTGGAATTACTTTCTTAAAAAATTACTCAAACCAATTAATTGATTATCAATATATAATAATCAGATAGCTGGAAACTAATCAATGAATTGTTGCACCTCTATAGGAAACCCTGAAGTCTGCACATTTGACTTACCTTTCACTTCTGGCCCTGGCCTGGACAGACATTCAGGAGAAAGACATGTCCATGTAGACTGAACGCTGATTAAGGTGCACTGGGAATTCAGTCTGAAATGTCATTTCAGAAAGTTCAAACACAATACTTGGGAACTTTCTGAACCCATTAGCGATTGTGGCAGTCCTCAGTTGATTGATGAATGAATGAATGAATGAATAAAGTAATTATGACCTTAGTGGCCGAGTGTTGATTTTGCAGATAACTCAGGTTTTGCTGTACATAAAGATTTTTCCATAACTGCGCGGTCACGTTTTGTTCACAATCTCTCATGACAATATATAACAATGTTTGACAAGAGATAAAAGTAAATCTATACCATTAAATCTGCTTGCTTTTCCCTTTTGCATGTCTGTCCAGCAGCTTGTTCCTGTGTGTGTGTGTGTGTGTGTGTGTGTGTGTGTGTGTGTGTGTGTGTGTGTGTGTGGGTAGATATAATGTATCTGTGTCTCCACTGATTACCCCTGTCTCTGTCTATATTTTTCTATCTGATCGTATGTCTGCTTGACTCTGACCCGTTTTGTCATGACTTAGATTTTGAAAAGGTGGTCGATTCAGTAGAAAAATAGCTGGTGCAAATATTCTGCACAAAATGTCACAATAGCCATATCCATGTACAATAAATGTGTGGGCTTGAAGCACATGCCTAATGTATGATGTGCAGACACGAAGACTAGCAAATGTGTCTGCACTCAACTGGTGTAAGGATGCGAAGCTGGAAGCCTATCAGTGCGGTTTGTAAGATTTCATTTACTGTTGTATCTTCAGAGTTGTCTGCCTTTAAAGCGAAATGAAAGATTTAGCTGATCTCACACAGTATCTAACACATACATACACATATAGTCTCACATGTAGTCTAGGATGCCATGAGCCATAAAGTAAAAAGTCTGTAAAACAGCATATCTAGGAGAGATGACAGTGTGCTAGAAGCAATTTCATGCTGTAAACACAGTTTTTGCCATCCCTGTGGTAAGATGCTGTATATTGCAATATGGCAGTAATGTTCTTATTGTTGCGGCCTGACCACAAGCTAAATTCACAAGCTAAATTTACAGTGCAGCTTTTAGGTGACACTTATGACTTCTAGCCTTGCAGGTTTGCCAGTAAAAGAGATTTACCAATACTACTTTACTACTACTGATACATACACAGAGTCCTTAACTTCAGTGACTTACAGTATGTGATCCATTTATTTTGCTGAACAGCGCAAACCGTCTCACTAACTGTAGAGTCTTAAAGCTAGTTTGTTTTAGCAAAGCGTTTACCCCAAACCAAAATACCAGTGTCAGCGCTAATGTGTCTGTAGCTGTAATGTAATGAGTGCTGTAGAGTGACGATCTTAAATCTGTTGAGATTCTCTGCACATATTGCCCAAGCCTCTTTAATTGAAGGATTTGGCCTTTATAATAGATTAAATTGACAAATGATACAGCTATGTAATGAGAGTCTGCAATCAGATGTTGAATTTGTGTGCTTTTCTCGCTCTCTGTGGGTGGAAGACAGCCACCTAATACAAGCCGATGTGTGTGTGTGTGTGTGTGCGCGTGTTAATCATTTACGGTCTCTGTGGGACACTGAGAGGAGGACTTGGCACGTGGCAACGAAGGGTCGGCAATGACAGACGCAGACCAGCAGATGTTAGAGAAAAGGGAGGAGGAGGGGCGGAGACGGAAAGGCAGAGAAATAGGGGAGACACACGGAAGAGGAGTGGCAGTGGAAAACATTGTGGGAGGAGAGGATGGGCAAGATTGATGGATGGATGAGCAGAGATAGAGGAGTTGTAGAGTGCAGAGAGAGAGCGAAGGAGCAAAGGATAACTGATCACTGTTTTTAAAAAAAGCAGTCTAAAGTAAATAATTTTGAAAATGCTGATTTAGTGTCAACAGGAAACACTGACATGACACTGTGATGTGATCGCAGGCCTCTCATTGTCATGGGAAGCATTTCTTGCTGACACGCTCCATTCTTCAGACTTTTAAATAAAAAACAACCCTTCAAAAATATGAAAAAGAGATTGGTGTATATTGGTGGAGATTGCTGGTTTGAGTGGGTTACAAAAGCTCAATAGTAGTGTGAGCTGGAAACTTAGATAAAACAATCTGACAATGCCAGTGCAGACGGAAAACTTCGCACATCTAAAGGTTTTCAGATGTGCCTGAGAAGACATGGCCTTGATAAAGAGAGAGCTGTATGTTGTACAGAGCGAAGGACAGACATGATACTCAGTGACAGTGTAACTGAAGAGACTGAAAGAGAGAGAGAAAATGGGCTGTACAAAGTGAGACTCTGACTCACTTATAGAGCTTTCCAATAATGAAACAAGACAAGGAAAGGTTTTGTTTTAATGGAGAAAGAGAGACGGAAATGAAAGTAGCAGATTGCTGTCTGTCCCTCCTGCTGCCTCCATTTACCATCATTGATTGTACAGCCAGGCTGAATTAATGCCTACCTGCTGTACTCAGATGGCCAGCGTCTGTATCGATGTGTGTATATGAGGGAAAGGAGTGGAGTGCCTGTGTTTCAGCAAGCCTTTCTTTTGTGTTCACACAGTATGACAGCTGAATGTTGCCGTTCAACCCTCTGATATGAGGACATTCAATCAGGCACTGCTCCTTTAAGTGTTTTTTATAGGGCGAGGAGTGAGGTTTACGGTACAATTTAGATTTAGGTTTTATAAGGGCTAATTTAAGGGTAGTTCAAGGTTAAAATTGTTTAGGGTTATGATCGAAAGTAGGATTAGGTATGCATGTATTTTATGAAATTACCAAACATTCTTTATGCTACCGTTTTATACTGTTAATTAGCATTTCTGTGTACTGTGACTTATAAATGTTCGTACACAAAGTGCTGTCTAACAGCTGTCTGTTGACGTGGTGCTACAGTGTTTAGTGTGAGTAAATACTGCATAATGCATTTTTTTAATCAACCGGCGTATCAATAGCTAACCTGGTTAGTTGTAAACAGACAGCTGGCCGAGCGAGGTTGTAACTGGAACGCAGTCAACTCGGGTGTGACGTCATTCCCAGCTCCGACCTCCGACTTACGAGGTAAATGGAATGCAGCATTAGTTCAGCACTTAAAACACATCTAACTCTCGGTAAGAAAGTGAATAAGCATGTTTCCCAAAATATCGAAGTATTCCTTTAAATTTTAAGTAATTCAGGTCAGGTAGATAACTAGGGTCCTCACAAATATTGGGATATAAATGTTTGAGAGGATTTGGGTCCACATGTTAAAACCTTGTCCAAACTTGCCTCCTGTCGCTCTTTCTCTCAGCCATCTGTACAGTAATTCTCTCTACTGTTTCTTTTTTTTAAGCTTTCCTCCTCCTTTCTCTCCCTATAACTGTCCTCTGCCTTCACCCTGAGGTTGGACGTTTTAGATCCCTGTTCCTCCCATTTCCTTTCTTCTGAAGTCGTGTTCTCCATCCATCCGTACGGCCATCTAGCTACCCCCCTGTCGATCCTTCTCCCCTGGGCCGTGTGGACAGTTGGATGGCTTTATGTTTGACACGTGTGTTGACAGGAGGCAGCGTGCACGCACACACACACACACACACACACACACACACACACACACACACATGCACATGAACACACCCACAAATGCACACACACTTCCAGTTTCTATTGTCAGTAAGCTGCTCAGCTGTGAGGCCCCTAGCCTTAATTCTGTGTGTGGGATGAGGACAGGGTCCCCATTGTCCTGCAGATTAACTCTCTCTCTCACACACACGCACACACACACAAACACTCTCTACCCAGACCCCATGGGGTCCCTTAAGTGTGAATGTGCCTTGAGGCAGAAAATCAGGGGGCAATTTACAGCAGGGTCCAGCAGAGAAGAGGAGGGATGTACTGCAGGCTCAATCCTCCCTTTGAAGCTTAAATGTCAAACTATATCTTTGGTTTCTTAGGTTTTTGTTTAAAAACAGAGTTTTGAATGTGATCTCTGTCCACATCAGTGTTTTAGAGTTGATCTCCGTCTACATTAAAATAATTGGAAATACACATCTAGTGGACGTTCACGTACACTGGACAGGCGCGTGCCAGTGTAAACATGAGGCAGATGGTCTCTCTCTTCCGTAGTTACAGAAGATTTGGAGAAAGAATAAAGTAATGCAGACAAAGAACCACACCAGATATTTTTTTGTATGGATCAATAACGAGCTGGGACTGTTACAGAATGTAATACAGGAGTATGGCAGCGGAAAATAGACTGGGAGTTGTCGCAAAGTAATTACGGCAACATACACAGTAGTAGCCTACAAGTGTAGGCGATACCCTAAGTGATATTTGCACAGTACAAAATATTTTAATAAAAATACCAAATCAAAAACTCTGTCAGTAGCATTGTATTTCTGCTTTGCATGCTTTGTATGACTTAAGACACAATTAAAGAGCCAAATGTGAGCGTGTGCATCATCGTTTCTTAAGTCTTCCATTTTTGCCCATTTTCACTAAAACGCTCTCCAGAGGTTCAAAACGTGGTCAGCAGCATTTTCAGTCTTCTCAGTTTTAGGTCTTTGTTTGGCAATTTTAGTCTGGCCGGGAGGTGCAAACATAGCAAAAGGTCTCCGTTTTAAAAACAAAAACGCGGTAGTGTGGATGGAGCCTTATTCATGATGATAGAAGTTTTATTAGACAGTACTGACTGATTTCTCACTCATAGTAATATGCATGGACACAGACACTCAGATGCAGAAAACATAAACAGCAATAAACTAGTAATATTTTTGGCATGTGTACTTTTTTGAGGAACATGTGCCCTCAAAGGAATTTTACATATGTTATTACTGTGATGCTGGACCACACAATCAATTTTGGTGATCACTGGTTTGAAGCAAAACCTCCTAAAACTAAAGCCCGGAATAGCCTCTAATCCAGCAGAATTAAGGGGCTGAGTTTGTGCGTTTGTATTTTACGTGCAAATTAAACTGTAAATTGTAAAATTCTACCTGTCTGTGGGCACATTGTCTTTAAAGCTGATCTTTCACTATCAGTGCAGCATCACTAGGTCGTGTCTCTTGGTCATATTACAACTGTAGACCTCCACAATCTTCTTCTGGGACTGGGCCTGAACAACACTTAATTTAGTGGATTTCTGCATATAACAGGATTACAAAATAGAAGTGATAGGATTACAGCAATTTAATTAGTGTGTACATACACAACCACAATTTGAAATGTATTTCATGTGTGCACCACTGCCTAAAAATGCAAATAAGGCATCACTTTAAATTAATCCTTATTTTACAGGGAAAATCATCAGCAAAATATTTACCCAAACCATAAAACCTGAGCTTGGTCTCAGATTCTTTGCCACATTTCTAACCTCACTTCAAAGCCCGCTCCTGTGTGTATTATGTTAGACCTACAGTGACTGCTTACATTCAAAACCATTGACCTACATGGCTGGTGTCTAGAATAACGACGAGTCACTTAGGAGGTTGAGGTTTGTGTGTGTGCGCACATATATGAACTCCATGTGTGTGTGGCAAAGGTAATGTGCCTAACCCATATGTCTGCTGTGGGTGATCCATAGTCGCCAGTGTGTGTTTGTATAGATCTACACATTTCCTATTTCCAACTCCAACGGTCTGAATGAGGCCAATTGAATGAGTTTATACAGACTTTGTGTGTGTGTGTGTTCCCATGTGTGTTTAGCGCTCACTAAAGGCTCATGCAGACTACACGACTTTAAGCGTCGGCCAATGGCTGTGCTGTTCACACTGCACAACTTGCCATCTTGTGATGTTCACACTTCATGACTGATCGGTGACAGGGGGGTCACACACTACTCGAGCTGACAACGACTCTGTCACCCGACGCTGGTCCCCAAACCACATTTTGTCAAGAAAACACACATGAAATGTCAAACGGGAAATGACACGATCCTACCGACAAAACAGCTGTTGTTTGTTATTATAAAGACAGCAATTATAAAGACAAAGAATCTGGGTGAAAGAATGGATTACCACACGCAGGTAGCAGGGATCATCTGAGCTACAGAGAGAGCTGGAGGGGAGTAAAATGTGTTGGTGAAAAAGCCGTGCCAGCTGCCTGCTCTCATTGGCTGAACGTGGATATCGTGTCGGCCGACTCCGCGAGATATTTGGCATGCTAGATATCTGGAAAACGTTGGTTTTCTCCCGATCACAGCCCAACGGTTGCCGGGCAGCAAATTGGGCTAAAAATCGTGTAGTGTGAACTAGGCTTAAGGCTACAACCAATAGCTGGTTAGCTTAGCACAAAGACTGGAAACAGCTAGCCAGGCACAGTCAATTGATTAAATCACAATTGGGGCTAGGCCTATGTGCCGGAGTATTTCTACTATGAGCAGTTACCAGGCAGTCTGCAGAGACTCCAAGAATTTACTTGTCCTTGCAAAGAAATAGTTCAGCACATAACCCCAAATAAAATGGAAAAATGTTGTTTTTCAGTGTGGTGTGTGTACTGATTAAACCTTACCAGCAAGTTGAGTAGCTGTTTCTTCATATTTAATGGATTCATATTTAAAATGTGAGTGGTGTTAATCTCTAACTCTCATGTAACTCTCCGTCAGAAAGCGAATAGTATTTCCTAAAAGGTCAAATAATTTATTTAAGTGTGTCATGTGTGTGTGTGTGTGTTAAATGGGCAATGGTGTCTAATTAAATGCATCCTCTTTGTTAATTGTAGGTGTCCGAGAACAAAAGTCAGAGAAAACCGTGATTTACTGTCCCACAACTCTCTCATACTGCACGTTACATATAGTAATATAATGAAATTGTATGATATAGTGGGAGCTTTGGTGGTGTGGGGAGTTTGGTTCCCCGGTGGTCGCTGCAGCCCTGGGAAAAGGAAGTGCACACAGGAAGTGAGCTGGCTGGGCCTCAGTCCTGCATGACTGCCAACACTGTAGTCTGCCACGCCTCTGTACATTTTAAGTGTGCACATGCTTGTACAAAGACATGAGTACTCCTGCGCAAGAGTTTGTGCTTGTGTGAGTGCATGGGCCATGTTAGTGTGATTTGTTTTTAAATGCCACATGAAGGTGAAAAGTTCTAGTAGTGAAAAGAAGGATAACCAAGTAAAGTGTGTGAGCAGTGTGATTTTTCTGGAAGGGGGTTGGGGGTTGGGGGTTGGAACATGCTAGTCCAAACTCTGTCTTCACTTCCTCTACTTTGTGAATGACTGATGTAGCTGCAGGAAAAGGTTCCAACAACTAAAGGCTGATAAATGAACATAGTCATCACATCACCTCAGGGCCTAGCTATGCAGTAATGTGCAGATGTCTGCAGATATACCGTGGATAGAAAAAGACCTTTTCTATCCACTGTATGTGACGACAGGAAAGAGGAGAGATAATAAATAGAGCAGATCAAAACAGAGCATGTCATCACCCAGACTCTGCTGGATGGTGTTAACTGATGTAAACGTAAAGTTGGAAAAAGGAGCACTCTGCAACAACAATTTAACATTGTGGAGGGAGCCACTCTTCTTAATCAGGACTTTTCTTTGCCAGTTTACTGCATATGCTTGTAATTCACTTTTTAATAGTGTTGTCCTTCAGTGATTTTTGTTTTTTGTTCAACTTTAACCTTACATATACATGTGGTAAACATGACTGGCATTTTTCACCTTGATGCCCCAAATGTGCACATGCGCCACTCGTGCGGTGTATGTGTTTGTGTATATGTGAATACCTAACACCATGTGTTGGTGTGCTCCTCCAACGGAGGGCAAGGCGGGGGTTGGTCTGCTTGGTTGGCTTGGTGTGAGCTCTTTGTCAGAAGAGGGGAGTCGGAAGAAGAGGGAGGGAGGAGAACCGAGTGTTTGTCTCAGCCGCCTGCTGAGTGGTTGCTGTTGGTGAAGAAGAAAAATATATTGAATGCTGGAAAGAAATGACCAAAACACAAAGTAAATCACAATGTTATCTGACCCTAAAAAGAGAATTCACACCTGCAAATTACCTGAGCACAATAAAATGTCCTAAACTAAGAAAAATGTTGACAACATACAGACTGAGTGAACACAGCTGGCCATAAAAAAGGGTCGCCACAGTCAATTTATTTATTTTATTTTTAATATTTATTTTTATTTAATTCTTTTTTACACACACACACTTTTAATGTTTAATTTAGTTTATTTTATATATTTTTATTCTTATTATTTTAACACACACTTTTACGTTTTTATTTGCCTCATTTAATGAACTGTATAAAATTAATTGTTCTTTTGTAATTTATTTGTAGCTTTTGCAATATTGGTGTTTTACATTCATTCCAATAAAGCTAGATTGAATTCAAATTAATTGACTTTCCTTGATGAAATCAGAGGGGAATGCTTTCAGCCCCTCATGTCTCTCATTCTCTTTCTCTCTCTCTCTCTCTCTCGCTCTCTCTCTCTCTCTCGGAAGGACTGAAGTGGAACTGAAACTAGAGTGCGGCTCAAATTCTGTTCAAAGCTGTAGTTGTCAGCGGAGAACGTAGTGACGGCGCTGCCTTGGTAACACTCTTTAGAGTTGGGGTGTAAGTGTGGTGGGAGAAGGTGGAGGTGGGGGGTGGCGAGGAAGAAGTGATAGCCCTGGGACAGATAAGCTCCAGGGAAGGAATAGAGGGAGGGAACAAGAGAGGGAGGAGGCGGGAGCGGTGGGCAGCTCTCTGAGGAAAGAGGGAGTCTCTCTCTTTCTCTCTCTCAGTCAGGCTTGCCGGCTGCTGGTCTGCTCTTTTTCCTGTCTGCTCAGTTTCTCTCTCTGCCGCTGGCTGGCTGGAGGAGTTTAGCTGTGTTTTGGCCGCCGTCTGGATTTGAACATGGACTCGGGCTGAACAGCTACACGCAGCGAGACACGGGAAGAGCCACTGGGGATTCACTGTAAGCGGCTTGATCTGTTGTGTTGTCTACAAGGTGTAGTGTGTCATCGCTGAGATATGCCTCGTTGAAAGATACTGTTGCTTTTTCAGGAGTGTGTGTGTGTATTTGTGGAAGAAACAGAGTAGCCACACCAGCTATACGTGATACAGTGGAACAGGTTATGCAGTGACATAGAACACATTGCCTGAGGGTTAAAAAAGTACCTTTAAGTATGATTAAATGTATTTTTGCATTAGACATGATCAGCCCATACACTGCTGATGGTGTTAGCCTTTGAAAGTATACTCAACATTTTCTTCTCCTGTGGATGCTACTGTGCACTCAAACTCTTCTCTTTCTCTCCCTCCCCCTCCTTACTTGTCTTCTGTCGCCTTTAATTCTCTTAATGGTCTCGAGGCCCCAGCTGGCCAGCTGGGATACCCCTGTGTGTG
>JAPMOB010230537.1:0-38698 GCA_029875015.1 Lepomis gibbosus
TCATGCAAAAGGGGCCCAAACCAAGTACTGAGTACATATGCATGATTATACTTTTCAGAGGGCTGACATTTCTGTATTTACAATCCTTTTTTATTGATTTCATGTAAAATTCTAATTTTCTGACATTTTGAATTTGGGGTTTTCATAAGCTGTACGCAATAATTATCGAAATTATGTCAAATAAAGGCTTGAAATATCTCACTTTGCATGTAATGAGTCTATATTATTGGTTTCAAGTTTTTAAGTTTGTTAAGTTCATTAGTTTTTAAGTTGAATTACTGAAAACTTTTGTATGACATTCTAATTTTTCAAGTTTCACCTGAACATTCGTACATGCCATGGCAGTTAAACTGAAACTTGGCTTTAACATAAATTTCTTAGTTTAACATCAAATGATTTTAAACATAACCCCTAAAGTGGCACTTCCAACATTTTCCCCCTGCAGGTTAGAAAGATTGCAGTAAAAAGTTTGCTTCTTCATGAAGAATGGAAACTGTGGTCAACTTGGATTCATGGCAGTTGCAACAAATTGCAGTGTTTTCACGGTGAAGGAAAGTATTGAAATGGCCGTAGAAAACTCATCAAAATGCACTTCCAATCTGCCTCTGTGTCTTCAATATGTGCCAAACAAAAAAAAGCTTCCAAATGTATAGCTGCTGAATGCCTGACACTCAAAAGATACATTTTAGGTGGACTACCACTTTAAGAAGACAATTACTACAGGTTACAACCCACAATTTGAGTCCTCCTTTATGGTTTCCATGTACATTACAGCTTGAGCATTCATATATTCACAGCTGTGAGAATGACTGCAGCAGTTACTTACTCAGACTTTTAGTATAAGAAAATGTTTAAAGAAGAAAAAACATAATATCTATGCCTTTATTGTCCCATCAGGCAGCCAGGCCTTTTAAATATTAAACAGCCATGTTCCACTTTTAATCTTGAGAACACTGTTCCTTGCTAGTATACACATTCACTCTCTTTCACTCACTCACTCACACACACACACACACACACACACACACACAACTGACATTTAAAAGAACATGAGTGAAAGGAAATTGTTGTACCGTTCAATTCAGAATTTCTTATTATTTATGGGCATTTTCTGTACATAAAACCTTCAAGCGACAGAACTACAGCACATTGTGTAAAGCTTTATACAACCTAAACATATTTCCTCAAATGTTTATGTTTTCTGAATACCTGCCACTAGTTCTAATAATGTTTATACTGAAAACTGAATGTCACTTTAATTTCCTCAGGACCTGAAGTGTATGATGCGTGTAGTGCCTAAAGAACAAGATTAAAAACATATACGTATGTCTAGTGTTCTTGTATGCCTTTAAACACTTTCCGTTGTAAAACACAGCCTTTGGAAATATACCTGAATGAGGAGAACTCCAGTTAGGGGATATGAAAACCATCTAGAGGTCACAGCTAGCCAAACCTCCCTCCCTCCAGATTTGCCGCTATCATCGCTGTTTACTTCACAACCGAAAACATTTGTTCATTTCATTTGTGGCTTTTAGAGGAACTAAATATCCCAGAGATGTTTAGCCCTTTTCAAAGTCTGATCTTACCATGAGCTCATTAAAAATACATGATCTTCATTACAGCTTAGGCTGTTGGATAACTGCTTTTCTATCGCCCTCTAACATCTGATGAATTTCTGCACCAAATTTAAAGGCAATCCATCCGAAAGGTAGTATTTATTCCATTTTGCCAAAAATGTGACCTGAGGGTGGCACTAGAAAAAAAAGTCAGGCGATCACCAAAAACATTAGCATTCATCTGCTGGGAACCAGAAATGTTTGTACAAAATTCTGTGCTAATCCTTCTTGTAGATGTTGCAGTATCTCTCTGAATAAGAGAAAGGTTTGACGCTAGATGAAAACTCACAGGATCACCAAAGTCATTAGGATTTTTCCTCTGGGGACCATAAATCGATCTACCAAATTCATGGCATTCCATCTAGTAGTTGTAGATCTTTCAGTCTGGACCAAAGTGGTGGACCGACTGACACACCCACATTGCCATCCCTAGAGTCATTTTGCAAGGCTGGATAGAAACAGTTGCTTCTGTGTTTACAGTTAAAACAATTTGCTTCAAACTGACTAGAAGTGGTAACCATGATAAGCACACAATTTGAGTCCAAGGCACAGATCTATTCCTGCCTACATCTGTAAGTGCGTATGTGTGTGAGAGAGAGTGAGCGAAAGAAAGAGGGAGGGCAAGAGAGACTCCGATTTCAGTATTGATATCACACATTTCACACGCCAGGCACCAAACTGTCTGAACACTTTAAAAGAAGCCCCTTGCAGCAGCCTTATGCCAACAGAGACTTGTACGCACCCAATCAATGACCGACTTTTCGAATTGTTTGAAAAGCTTTTGCTGCACCACTGTGAGGGACAGAACTACTGCTTCTGACATCAATTTAAAGCAAACACTTCCTACCTTCTGGTTGTTTATAGACCCTCTCCAAAACTGTCTGACAAAAAGATCCCAGGTCAAAGGTCTTAGATCAAATGTTGACAGATTAATAAAACAAAGAAGGGCAGGGAACTCTTTCCCCTTCTTTGTGCTGTAGCATCCATAATACATGACCCACTATCAAGGACCATCACAGCTAAGAGTGACAGACTAGGTACAGCACCCCAGTCATTCCAGGTCGCAAATCCAGTAATCTATATTTCAGGAGTCCTCTTGTGAAAGCGAAGCCCCTCTGTTGTTTATGATGAGTTATAAAAGATTCCTTTTTGTTTTCCTCTATACTTTTTTAATCTTAGTTTTAAGTGCCTCATCAATCTTTCATACGGCTGGTCTTCCTGTCTTTTGTGTGATGGCTTTGATGTTAGCCTGCACTTTCCCTACCTGAATCCCATGTATTTTTCATATCCTCTCTGACAAGCAGCTATGCATTCGCAATGCATTCCACATTGTATTGTCAAAAGTATTGGTTTATGATAATAAAGTACTATTCATATAAAGAATGATAACATCCAAGGAATTAAACGGGTTATGGTTACAAAAAAAAAAGCATATCATTCAAGGTCAAAAGCCCCAATTTCACAGCACCTTGCTTTCAGAATAAAAAGCAGATTTCCCAGCATGGTAACACTTCTCCAATGAAAGTTTTGATAACTCATTACAGCTAACAGGATGATCACACTGAGAATAACAGGCAAATATTGCAGCAATAAATTGTGCTTCATTTGTTCAGTTCAAGGATGGATGCACCAAGTCCATGCAGTGCCAAGCAGCTCTCTGCTTGTGGCTCATAGCACTCTGGCTGTTGGATGTACAGCACAAAGTAGCGCAGGGTCAGGTGGGGGTATCATTAATTAAAAGCATGTGCTCCACGGAAGCGCCTCTCTGCAATGCAATAAAACAAGTTTATAGGCCTCCGCTGCCCACATTCTTTTTCCCCACTTTTCATCTCTATGACAAAATGCCCGCTCCCTGGTCAAAGCATAACTCTCCACCCGCTGACAGGTCCAGGATTACGACTGTGGGGAAGAGGGTGAGGTGAGCTGGAATGGGAGGTAACAACTGGGCTCCTCAAAGTCATCATGGCAGCAGTAGATTACAGAGTATCCCCTCCCTCACTCATCTTGGCAGGCGGACAGCATGCAACAGCGTGCATGCTGATCAGTTATGGAAGAAATGAGGGAGGAAGGACAGCAGGACAGGATCGTATCGCCTGGGCCCAGGGCAGAAGAGCCACCTGATCCCACAGCTGCTGGTGCAGCCCAGGCGCCTCTCACTCTCCCACTCAATAGGTGGAGACAGGAAGGGCTGGCGTGAGTTGAGTGATATGACTGGAGCCTTAGTTTCCATCAGCTCTTTGTGTCTGCGTTCACACCAAGGCTGCTCACATCTGTTTGTTTCTGGAAAAGCTGCTCACCTCCATTCTGGTGTACAATTTCACTGTCAAAAGTCATTGCATCTGTTTGGCTAATTCTGCTTGCCTACACAATCAGTACACAATCTGTAGGTCAGCTATGACTCTTATTTCCTTTGATCTATCGCACAGTCCTCTAGGCAAACCTATTATAATCCTTGCTGTACTGCAGTCACTCTTGACACAAGTGGCACTTATAGGATAATTGTAAATGCTAAAAATACTATAGTGTAATAGCAACACAGTAGAGATCCAGTGCCATCCTACTTCCTGTGTGAAGATATTTATCCTTCCTAGACCTACAGAGATTCACTAAGTGTCCAAATAAGGTTATTGTTCACCACTCTACACGTGTGAAGATTCTATTGGATATTCAAATCAAGACACATGCAACACTTTCTTCACAGAGCCAGTCAGTCTGTCTGTAATGAAACAAAATAGATAATCTCAACCATGCATTACCAAACAAATGGATATCAGTGCATCATTATCAAGACCACTGTGTCAGTCAGTTGACCAAGCAGACAGAAGAGAATCTGTCTGAGCTACAGTTTTGGAGAGTCCCATCCTCTCACCTTTTGTTTACTTTAGCTCAGCAATTGACAATATTATGACCTAGGGAAACCTGTGTCATCGTCCCCCTAAATTCCATCACAGTCACATTAGCACCATGACCTGTTCATCATACCAGACCAAAAGCAGGATGTAACTGGAGTCCCTTTTTAGACATGTATGGTTTAGGCTGTGATTTAAAATTCAGTTTATATGCGATATAGTTTAATGCGCCACAGAAACACTGAATGTATGAATTGTATGTGGTCAGGTTGTATCATGCTAAATGTGTTGACATTGTTCCATTTACTGTGTTTAGAGCAGAAATTGTGGGCTACACACAGACACTCCCAGGGCTCTACAGTGTAAACACTTGCATATGCATGTAACTGTGCAAATTATTTGGTCACACCAGTGTGAATGGCTCCTTAGTCATGAGTTTCTCTGGATTCCATCTGAAAAACCTAAATTAGCAATAACCCGCAGTATTTTCTTTACCTTGTGAAGCAGCTGGATTCTCGAGATCACACAAGAATCCATCTTGCCGGGCTTGAAGTTGTGGCCAATCAGGTGTCAATTGTGTGATTTAGGTGTGATGATAGCGAGAAGCAAAGTTACTGTTCATTTTAAAACAATGGCAGGCCCTTAAGAGATTAGCATAGATGATGTTGTAACATTAGTATATAGGAAGTGGAGTGTATTTCTTCATTGAAAGAAGAGCAAAGAATGGCCCTGAAGGCTTTTCTCGATGGAAAAGATATCTTCGCTTTTCTCCCGACTGGCTTCAACTCTCCTACTACATCAAATGATGTGTCCTAGGAGGACACAAGGTATGGCACATCCAGCATGCCCACCTGTTCTCCTGACAGTGCAGGGTGAGAGATAAACAAATTACAAAATGACCCCAGGGTCATAACACCTCCCCACTAAAGATCAAACACTTTCCTCTCAAGAAAATAAGTTTGAGTCAACAACGCCTAGACAGAGCATCAGCCATAACGTTTTCTAACCTTCTTGTATAAATCCGCAATCAGATGTTCAATCACCTCATGAGACGGGAAAACTTTACCACCAGCCAAGTCTTTCCCAAGGATTAAGTCTCTATCCGCTAACGGAAACTGAGGGTGCATAGCGATTCTTAATTTGCCTGACACAAATCTGGAGGACAGCTGAATGAAGTGTACCGGAGCCCGCTCTGCACACATTTTAACACCCCATGCCAGAACATCTACACCACAATAGGACTCAGCTGGGAGAGGAAATCACCATCACCAAACAGTGTCTGCTTGGCTCCAGTATCCCGCAGGATAGTGATAGGGACTTGTTTTTCCTCACCCACTAGAGGAAAAAAAACCCCCGTGAAATAAAAGCTTCGTCAATGTGGTCTATTTGAGCATTAAACAGATTCAAAGTTTTCATGGTGTAGTGTGGATGAGCCCTGTTGGAGAAGGTGTTTTTGGCATTCTTACTGTGCTCCTTCCTTTTAAGAAAAGGGCAGGCAGCGATGAGATGTCCTTGCTCATGACTGTAAAAACACTCAGGTTTCTATGGCAGCAGGAGGAGCAGTGGGGTTATGACGATAACTCTTAGGAGAGTTACCCTTACGGTCAACCGAGATTGGCTCCTGAAGAACAAAGGGGGAAAAAACACTTTTGTGAATTAGGGTAAACTAACGCCAGTACAGCAGCAGCAAGGGAATGGACTTTTTGTTCATTTAAATAGATGACAATTTTCTCTGGGAGCAGATTCTTAAATTCCTCCAAGTGTTACTCAAATAACACAAGTTCATGCAGATCTAAAGTTACCATCTTACTGGCTTGACACCATTTATCAAAAAAGTGCTTTTCTCTCTTGCAAACTCAAGTCTGGGTGGCATTTTTTTCACAACCTCTAAATTTTTGCCTATTTGCTTCGGGCACTAACTCATAGGCACAAAGGACAGCGGCTTCAACAATGTCATAATTCAAGCTGTCTTCAATGGACAGAGAGGTACAGACTTCCTGAGCTTTGCCTACTAACTTACATTGGAGTAAAAGAGGCCACACACTCTTCGGCAATTCAGTGTAGCAGCAATGTGTTCAAAAGCATTGAAACAGGAGTCTACTTTTGATTATCTAAATGGTGGAACCAGTACAATGTGCCTACTCACGTCAAAGCTGTCTTGGAGTGGGTGATGGTGAGGTAGGAGAACTGGCAGATGTAGCGGCTCCCCACTCTACCTCCAGAGCTCTTATTTTTAAATGCAAGGTTTGCACCTCCAACTCCATTTCTCACCTCAGCCTCTTTTATTTGCAGCGTTAGCCTCAGCTCTTCTTTAGACAAGTTTGCCTGAGCTGCAAGGCCTTGAGGTGGAATTACTTGGAGAGGGGTAACACCAGCCCGACCACTCGGATCTTTCTCTGTAGGAGCCAACACCCCAAACAAACCCCTTTCACTTAACTTTAAGCAAAGGTGGTCTTTTAACGCCTGCTTTGTAAGACTGGGTGGCACCTGCACATCAAAAAAAGTTCCCCACTAAAATCCGGTCAGCCTTTTTACACTTTTTTTTCAATTTATCAACCGATGGACTAGTAGCAAAATCCTCCCATTTAAACTCCATACTTGCCACCATAACTGCCAATCAGACATATAGAGCCACATGAAACAATATAACTCACCTACATGACGTCAAAGAACAAGAGAAAGAACGGACGAGCCCCCAATTTATGTTACATCTTAGGGTCTAGGGGTATCCTGGACACAACATTAAAGTGTGGCTCCCACCTGTTACCATTCCCAAGCAAGGCCAGACAATTTTTATTATCTTCAGAGATGAGCAGTGCCCAAAACACTAAGAATCCTACAACTTCCCAAAACCAAATACAAAAAGTGAAGACAGAGCTCTAAACTAGGCTTCTCAAAAACAGGAGAAAAGGGTGCAAACAAAAAGGCTCTCGCTCCCACTAACTGCTAGTAGCTGAAACAACAAAACCACAGCAAGGCAGGTCTAAACATTAAAAAAAATGGCTAAGGCCAACAAAACAAGGTTGTCATTGACAATAATCAGAATAACAAAGTTAAGCCACTCACAAAGTCTAATATGCTCACTACTCAGGTCATCTACTCACAATGAAAGCAGACAATACACACAATGCACAGGCTCAGATTAGGAATGGCAGAGAGAGAGAGTTCCTGTCAGATGCGGCTTAAAATGGCTACTGTCTTCCAGGCGACCAATCAGGAGAAAGCAATCAGCTCTGTTGGGCCAATCCAGTGTGCCCACCTGTTCTCCATTACCTGCATACACTTACACACATACTCTAAGGGGGGAGATATCTGACAGTGCAAGGTGAGAGATAAACAAATCTGGACCCAGGGTCATAAGACTTCTCACTGTAACAAACCACCTAGCACGTCATGTTAGCATTTTATCGATACTTGAAGAAACCAGTGAGTAAGATTAATCCATTGGAAAATATTCAGCCTCTGTCTTTCTCTCCCCAGTTCTGTGTCATGTTTTTCTGAGGTTGCAGGGCTGAGCTCCTCCACACACACGCACACAGAAGCAGCAGCTGAGGGAGGGGAAAGATAAGTCAAGTTATACTTACGTTAACAACTACGCTCATGGCTGTAAGTGCAATTAAACCCTTGTGATAAGTAATACTGCAACAAGAGCAATTCATCAAAGCTCCAATTCAATAAATAAACTTGCAGAAAAGCCATATTTTCAACCACTTTGGCCGCAGACTGTCTTTCACATTTACCACCAGGATGTTTCAGCCACAGCACACTGGTTAGGTTTGAAGCAATTTTATTTTATTTCAACAGTAGACAAAAGGTGGATAAGTGGAAAGTGATAGATAAAAAGTGGATAATGCGTTACAATAGCATCCTTCATTTTAGACTCTCTGGCTCTCTGTTCTCTAAAGGTCAGAACTGTCAAGACCACTTGCAGTTGGTCAACAGCACACATTTGCATGTCAAAGTTTACCACCCCTGATTGTTTCATTCCAGTGAAAATAATTGATTGGCTGTGCTTGTAGCGGCAAAACCCCACTGTCTAATTCAGCCAGGATGTGTTCTGTTGCTTATGAATTTTACTTTTCATATAAATTATGAATGTGCTATTTACTCTAAAAAAGTTTCATATCTTAAGTTAAAGTTAGCTCAGCCAAGTAGGCATGGACAACGTTATGTCAGCTGTCTCAGGTGTCTTTACTTCTATCCTCACAGCAGCGCTGTCGAGTTGCGTGCCTGTCACATGCATCAGAACCTGATTTTATGTGGTCCATGGGTTCTGACCAGAAAAAATAGATGTCGTGCTGCATCGCATTTGCTAGAAAATATCGAATCTGTGTTACACATGACGTGTGACAAAAATCAGAATCAGGAGGCTCTTCAGCTGCAGTGTGAATGTGCCCTTGTATTTCCATCTGTCTACTCTGGCTCACTCTGTCTGGTCCCTCTGTTGGCTGTGTCTGTCTGCCTGTGCCTGTCACCTTTCTATCATTTTTTCAATGTTTCTTTTTTCCTCAACTGGTCTCCTTCACTGTCCCGTTTGTACCAATTTCCTTTCCTTTTCTGTTCAATCTACCTCCTCTTCCTTTTCTACTTCTCTTTTAAGGCCATAATTTTGTCCCTTCAGAACCTGGCTCTTCTCCTCCCAATCTCAGATGGATTAACATACATTACACATTTCACAGTCACTCTGTAATAAAAGACTGTATTCAGCTTGTTTCTCAGAGAGCAGAAACCAGTATGCACATCTCCCCAAGGTCAGGACAGACCTGAATAGTCCACCTTAATTCATTTTGGGGGTGTGCCAGTACTTTGGCATGCTGTCTTTGCATCGCCTAGTGGCCCAGGTGTTGCTTTTAGATTACACTGTGTGCTCACACAGGCAAAGAGAAGGTCTGTAATCAGGTTAGCTGAATAAAGAGACACAGCTCCTAGCCCTCTTCATAAAATTATAGCCATTGTCAACACTCAGGACCATTTGTCCCTAAGGCTCTCTGACAAGCAACATGGAACTGAGTCTGACTGCGTCTGGCTGTGAGTGTGTGAACACAGACATGATAGCGTTGCAGCTGGAGGTGCACTGAGGTTGATAGTGACAGGACAGCAGGACGCAGCAAAGGTGAGAATAGCTAGCTGAATCACTATCACAACATGCAAAGACAAGCTATCAGACATCATGTCTCAACATGCACCCAGACCCTTCTTCCACCCTCCTAAACCTCTTAGGAGACATTTGGCAGACAGCAGAGCATCTGCCATTATCTCCAAATTCAGTTAGGAATCCCTTGTTCCCCTTTTACTGATCTGGTCTGTCTGGGTTATGAAATAGCCACAGATACAAATATATAACAATCCACATTGCTGCCTGTCTGTCTGTTAGAGAAATCATTCAAACAAACTGAAGCAGTGCCATTTTACCATGACCTCCACACCCACGGTAAAATAATTAATAGTGTTGTAGGAAGACTGGGCATACATCATTAACTTTCATCATGGTTTTTGTGTGGGTGAAAACTAAACAATCAATGAGAAATGCCTCATAAAATCAGACCTGAGGACAGTCTCTCTTTCTCTTGCCTTGGGAGCGTGGGGAATTGGAATTACTAACACTGGCCCTGAGCTTGTACATGTCATTCAAAAAATAAACAGAGTTACAAATATACACAACAGAGTATTAAGGCCATTGGACAAACAATAATGGAACTGCAGGGAGGGGGGTTTACTTTAAGAAATAAATTTACAAGAACAAAAACTTAGCTATTTGTTCAGATTAAAGTGGTTAATTTAAAATATATAACTCAACAAATTTATGAGAATCTTTTATAACAACTTCTTCTCATAATTTTGTTCATTGCTTCTATAGAAGAAACCAGATGATTAATCGTGGTTTTAATCCATTCTTTATCACGTAACAAATCTGAGGTAAAACATTCAAAACAATTATGATCAAATCATTTTTCCAACAAATATGCATGAGTAAAATTAAGTAAAAAATTTCTTTCAGTCTCTTTTAATCAACAAAATAAATGATAATAGAAAAATTAAGTGCTAATTAATTTGTGATTCAAATGAATTAAATCAAACATTTGTCGAACACTTGTTATTTTGTTAATGAGAAAAATTATATTGGGATAATTATCATTATTGTTTTATTGACCAGCCCTGATAGCAATATGACTTACTGTTCCTGCACCTGTTCTTGCGTTTACTTTGTTGTTCATTCTGGAAAACGTTCTCTTCACATAACAAGTGGATGCTGAGATGCTTATGACGCGGCTGTTGATGGACAGGACGAGAAATTGCTAATGAACTTGAGTAACTGTAAAGGGTGGTGTGAACACAGATTTTGGCTAATATATTTGTAATTGTTTGCAGTAGTACCATCCAAACCATGAAACCACATTACACATTTAAACATCAAGCGCGATAATAAAAGACATAACAATATTAATTACTAGTCCAACAGAAAGAATGCCAGCTCGGCATCTACCAGCCTTTTATTTCATGAAGCTCTCGCCAACGTCCAGGAGCCTCTTGCTCGGTCACCTTTTTTCTCTTCTTAGCTTCCTCCATCCTCTTCTGTCTCTTCACTGTTGCCATTAACTAACGTTATGTCCATAGAGGCTGCTGAGCCCAGTTTTGTTGCCCGCTCACCCAGCTGCGATGCTGCTCTTCACTTGCAGAAGCATTATGTTGCTTGAAACTAGGGTGGCAAGCTAGCCAACAAAGCTAGACAGCAAGCAATGCAAGACCACCGACAGTGATGTTACCGATGTCCAAATATATTGTCTCGTAAGTCTGCTAACATCAACTCGAGATTTGTAGCTAGAGTACTTATTAGTCCAACAGCAAAAAGGCCAGCTCAGCATCTGTCCTGCATCCTTTCAGCTCTTTTAGCTCATGCCAACAATCAAAGCCAGTCTGATATTTACTCTTCTTCTATTTTCTCTTCCTTACTTCCTCCGACAACTTCTTCTTTGGTCACTTCACAGCCTCTGCTTTGATATCCTTACTCAGAATACCAAGCAAGCTTCTTCCAAAGAACTTACAGAGTACATCCTTTACTTTTTCGGAATAGATTTCCTGCCCGGTACTGCAATGTTACACAGTCCAATGCATACTGCATATGCAGTTTCAAGCATACTATGTTTTTTCAATGCTTCATCTGTATGTATGTGATTTGGATGTTTTTTTGTGATACTGATTTTGCTGTCACTTTGAACTTAACATAAATATGTTAAAATGAAGGAGTCGAGAGAAGAGGGATGGAGAGGTCAAGAATAGAGGGATGAAGGGGTTCTTTAGGTTTTAGTGGCCAGAGCCGTCACAAACCCAGGGGTTGAGACTCAGAGTGGGGGCTCGTCTCGATAAGCGGCTTGCTTATCAAAATCCTGTGGTTCCTGTGGTAGAAAAAGAACAATTACTTGGGCGGAATCATGGATTTTAGCATTAATGGTGGGAGGAAACCTGAGCGCCCAGGGGAAACCCACGCAAACACGGGGAGAACATGCAAAATCCACACAGAGAGGCCTGGGCTGACCGAGGTCTGAACCCAGGACCTTGTCGTTGTGAGACCACCGTGCTGCCCGTTGAAGGAGAGAGAAACAGGGTTTGAGGGTAGGTGTGTGAGAACTGAGGGGTTAGACAGGCTTATATACGTATGTGCAGGTGATTGGAGGCACAATTCAAATTAATGCGAGAGAGGCGTCATCCTGTTCCTGAACTTTAGTTACATAACTTCATTTAAACACAATGTCTGTGGGTATTAATGTTAATCATGGAGTATCCGTGTGATTTGAGTGGAATTTTGCAGTGGGAAAAAATATAGCATGTTAAATAAGTCAAATTGCTTTATACCTACAAGCAGTTAGTGCATACAGATTATTTTTTAACTATGACTATCTCCCGAGTTCTCATTAGATTTAAATATTTATAAATTTTGTGACACCATTGCTTGGTTTTACTGACAATTCTTAAAGAACGCATATTACTAATAGATGGTGGTGCTAAATTGCCCAGTAATTTGATTTTTTACATGTCAATATGTAACTCAGCTCAACCCTGTTTTTCTTTATGATGTATTCTACAGTTTAAAACTGAGATTCAGTAAAGCGCTGAAAAAACAGCTGTTCTCTATTGGTGTTTATTGGGTCAAGTGTTTAGCTTGCTGGAGGTCTGAGTTATGGACATCTAGCAAGGCTAGTAAAGAATCTTTTCTGCTGTATTTATTTACCATTTCCATTCATATTTTCCCTTTTTTTACCCCCTTAATGCCATCTCACGAAACATTTCCAGGTTGTGCGAGGTGGGCATCACTCAGCAGGAGACACGCATCTGCAACATTAAACCTCATTAAATCTCAGGGTGTTCACTTTATGCCACATATGTCCCACAGCTCTTACATTCTTCCATCACACTTTGTGATCACATGTGCAGAGACTAAAGAGCTTGCAGGGATTTTATATTTTTGCTTGTGGAAATGCTATGCATTCTTTTGTTGTTTTAATGGTCACTTTATCAGCTGTAATAATGTGAAAGTTGTAAAACCACTATATGCATTTTGTTATTGGAAATATGTGCTGCATAAGGCATCTCTATTATGCATCATGAATTATGTACATAAGCACAAGATCTGTATGCAAACACCACATACCCAGAGCAGCTCAGTAATTGGTTTTATGTAATAAAATTTTACCCCCAAAGAATTTCTTCTCCTTGTGTATGCAATGACCCAAAGTTATCAACTGACAACCAGACTGGATCGAGGATTTAAGATGAATAACGCAAATCAGCTTACTCACAATAACACAAAAGGTCTGCCCGATACAGAGAGGCGCTGTCAGCACTTTGCGAGAGGCGGCGGGAGGAAAGGCACTACACTGACAGTGTAAATCATAGATCAGTTCATTAGCAAAATGGCACTGATGGATTTACATTGGGGTCAGAACATTACCAAGCGCCTGGAGGATCCTGACACTCTTCTACAACCTTGTGAAATGTTTCCCCGCTCTATCCTTTTTCGCTGAACATTTAAATTCTCTGTTCCATACCTCAGGCACAAGTAGAGTCAGAAAGAGCAAGTGTGAGAGACTGTTTCTCCCATTCAAAGTATAACATAAGCTTTTAGCACAGCGCTTAGAAAAAAGATTCATGAAATGACACATAGCAGTCTTATTTGCATTCTGTCACAGTGACATTGCCTCTAATGCTGTCACATAGTATACCACATTAGACTGTCTGAGTCAGTGTCTTCTTTTAAATCTCTTTTAAAAACATGCTTTTATCAGAAGGTGTATCCTGAGTTTATCTGAGCTGTCTGTTTATTTTATTGTTTTTATTTTCATTTTATCTTCTCTTATATCCTGCATAGTTTAACTGTCATATTGGATCATCATCCACTTTAGAATTTCATGTGTGTCTTTTGTGAAACACTTTGTTTGATAAGTGCTCTTTAAATAAAGTGTATTATTATTATTATTATTATTATTATTATTATTATTATTATTATTATTATTATTATTATTATTATTATTATTATTATTATTATTATTATTATTATTATTATTATTATTATTATTATTATTATTATTATTATATAATTCTCCATAGAAACCCTCAAAGTGACCAAACAATACTGTATTGAAGCATAAACATATCTACAGATGTAACCAAGCAACAATCTGCATGTCTGTGAACTGCCACCGTTAATACATGTATCTGATTTCATGAAAGCAGAGAATGTTGTGCAGAGGCTGAGTGAGTGGGCAACACCGTTGCCTCGAAGCAAAAATGTTCTGGGCTTGTGAAGTCTTCATGTTCCTCCTGTATCAACAGCTGATTGATATCAACAGGTGTGAATTACATTGTAAGTATGTGCACTGTGATGGACAAGACCTTTGTCCAAAGCACACTCATAACGATCTCTGATGACACTGAATCAGCAGAGAAACGTTGAATTAATGAAAACCCAGTGCTGATCATTTTACACAATTGATCGTAATGTGCAGCTCACACGCAACAAGCCAGTTATGATGCAATTATGGGATAAAGAATAGTTCAGGAGTTATTTGAAAAATCTTTTTTAGTGTGTGTGTGACAACAGGGGAAAGGAGGCCGTGAGTCACAGAATACTTTCTGCTGCCTGCACAAAGGTTTCTTTCTTTTCCTTTCTGGCAAGAATTACCTTTGCCTGGAGCCCTCTCTTTTGAAAGTCAAAAAGGGCATTCATGTGGCATGCAGAAACTCTTTAACAGAATTACATTTCTGTTGTAAAATAAGGTATTAACGCCTTTGATCATTTGGCAATTCCTTAACAATTTGTTTTGCCTGTTACAGTGTCATATAGGGGATGTCTGGCTGTTAATTACTCCCTTAATTGCTGCGCTTTTATGAAGTTACATTTATTCACAGCTCAGTACTTACACTATCACTGTTATAATGATTTAATTATTTATAACAGACCGTCACCTGTATCTGAACCCAACATGTAATATCATTCAGCTGCCCTAAGGGGATGTGTGTGTCATTGTCTGTATCAGAGCTGTCCAGTGAAGACTGTCTGCTGCTGAGGGGCTGCCATGGCTGTGTTGTAGCTCTCACTGAACAGCAACTGGCTGCAGCCTGCTGAGAGCAACTTAGTCCATACAAGGTCAAGTAAAGGTGAGGCGCTAGTCTCTTTGGCCCTGGTGTGTAGTCTGCTTTACTACTGTGTGGGAAGTGTATTCTGAGCTCTGCTCTCACTCCACCAACTAGAATGAGTGTCACTCCCTCGAGAGGAGCTGTCATGGGCAGGAAATGTGCTTTGAGAGGGGGAAGGCACAGTTTCCACAGCCACTGACCAACGGCTGACACATTGAACTGTGAAGACACGAATGGGAGCCAGAATTGGAGCAGCAAAAGGCAATGCCTCTTAATTAGAAAGGTTTAGCTGAAAAGGGTTTTTATCAAATCTTGTTTATTAGACATGAAATAGATTCTGTTCAGAGTTGAACACTCCCTCCTTCAGGACCTGGAAGAGCCACAGAATAACAATTACACACCTGGAGAATTCTGCACTGGCAATCAGTAAACATGATTAAAAAACATTAAATATGAGGTGGTCTCCCATGAATCTTAATTTTGGAAGCACTACTGTGGTGCAATTCATTGTTTTTATGATCTCTAAGTGGCTTTAAATGTTTCAAATTATCATCACCATTATGAATTTGTTATTATTTGCTAAACTTCACATTTTGGATTCTGGTCAAGATTAAATTCTACCTATAACGCAAGAGGCCTTTTAAAGTTGTTGTTTTTTTGTAACGCTAATGTGTATTGTGAGAGAAAGTTTGCATAGAAATAATGGTAATTGTTTATTATTTTTTAATTCAACGCAGAATGTTCTTACAGTCACAAACAACAACTTAAAATACCCTTGCAACAAATCTATCCCAAAAACCGTGATCTCAAATACCCCAATACCTTTGGAATATTAAATTAATAGGTGTTTGCAGTTAAACATTTTGTTTCTTATGTGTAGTAATGGTGTGGCTGAGAAAACACAAAAAGTTTGGTTTCTGAAAAAAAAAAACAGAAGACATTAAAGCAACATTATTTAAGATGTGGTTTGGTATCTGTCTTGCAACCTTATACTTCACAAACCTCTCGCCAACGTCAACGGGGGCCACTTGCTTGGTCAATCTCTATTTCTCTTCTTAATTTTGTCCATCAATGTCTCTTTGCCTCTGCCATTAGCAAATGCTGAGGCTGCTGAGCCTAGTTATGTTGGCGGCTTGCCTGGCTCTGGCTTGACATTGGCGCCACGCTCTCCACTTGCAGCAGCATAATGTTGCAACTGAAAGCGCTTATAGTTACGTTATTTATGTCCAAGTGTGTTATATAATAAGTTTGCTAACATTAACTCAAGATTTATAGCTAGCAACAAAATCTCTGTCTGTGAAACCTCTAGCTGATTTTCCTCCAGTCAATAACTTTTTTTAACATCAGGCAAGCACATCAACTCAAGACACAGCAAGCCAGCATCTGTCCAGCTCGACATCTGTCCCGCATCCTTTCAGCTCTTTCAGCTCACGTCAAGCAACAGCCAGTCTGATGTTTTCTCTTCTCCGGTCACTTGCTTGTCACTCGCTTCCTCTGATCTTTTTCATTCTCTTCCCAGCCTCTGCCATGCCTTTTGCTTCATCTCATGGCTTGCTTGCTGAAGAGTTTTGTTTGTTCCGTAAAGCATTACGTTGTTCTTGCAAAAGAAATCATGCATAGTGCCTGGCAAAGCTCCCACAGCCCAACGAGGCAATGATAGTGACATCACTCACCCTGTTACATGCCAGTGTACCATCAAAATGATTTTGAAGCTGTTGAACTTAATTTCAGAGGCTAAATAGTACTCCTTGTTAGGAATAAACATATCTTCATATATATTTAACTCTGCTCATAGAGCTAGCATTTAAGTGTGCAGTAGAAGAGGAATTATGAATGGTGGCAAATGATGAGGAAACGCACAAATTATTAACAAAAGCCAGCTGTGGACATGCTGCTACTTGGTGACATCATAGCAGATGGGGTTGAGGACAAAAATAGCTGACATCTGTAGTCACACAAAGGCAGGAAAAACACTGTACACTGAGCATAGAGCTTACAATCTTCCAGGTGGGGTAGGATGTTTTAGTTATCAGCTTTTCTTATGACAAATGGCTTCCAGCCCCTTTACTAGGTTCACACTCAATAGTGTGTTTGAGCACCATGAGGCCATGGTGAGGCCATGCTTTCCAAATCAATCCTTTTTTTAGGTTGGTTGGATTTATACTAAGAAGACTGGAGAGATTAAGAAAAATCATGCTGGTGGCAAACGTGATTTTGGTCACCTGTAGCAGGACGGTCATATGACTTTCCCTCTTGTGCTCCTGGAAGGCTGAACTACCAACCTGCTGCCAGTGACTGTTAAGACTTCAGCAGCTGATAAGGTGGAGCTCAGAGTAGTCCTCTGTTCACTAGAAACATTGATTGGCACACATCCGAACAGGCCACTGAAGCGCAGGGAGCCATGAGCTGGAACTCTGTCTTCGTTACTGTACTTAAGTTGTTGCAGCTTTTTACTTTCACTTCGCCACATTTCTAAGCCAAATAATGACTTTTTACTTAAGTACATTCTGCACAAGACATTGTTACATCCTTATTAGCATGCTGCACACCTGAGTGGAGCAGCATTGAAAAAAAAATGTAATACTGGTAACGCAAATCAACCTCGCCCAGCTGAAGTCATACAAATCAAGTCACTCTCGCAGAGAGCTGGTGGGCCCCGCTGACTCTTGTGACAAAGATGAAAGCAAGTGTTAATGTGAAGCCTACAACTTTGATGAGAGGACGAAGAGGGAATATCCTTCTGGGCACAAGCAGATAATAAACTCAATGAGAGTGAATTGGGGGAATATCAGTCAGGTAAAATAAGAAAAGCAAATAACAGTAATCTTAAGTTGTTGTGACCTGTCCAGGGTGTACCCCACCTTTCGCCCGATGTAAACTGGGATTAGCTCCAGTCCCCCTCGAACCTGTACGCAGGATAAACGGGTGACGATGGATGGATGGATGGATGGATGGATGGATGGATGGATGGATGGATGGATGGATGGATGGATGGATGGATGGATGGATNNATGGATGGATGGATGGATGGATGGATGGATGGATGGATGGATGGATGGATGGATGGATGGATGGATGGATGGATGGATGGTTAAGTTAATGTGCAGCTGCAGTGATTCTCTCTGTATATTTGTCTTGCTAACACAGCTGAGCAACACATCTCTTGTCTTTCTGTGTCTTGGTTGCTACTGTCTTACCAACATTGTAGTTACAACTATAAATATAAATTACACTATAAATACAACTATATATTATGTTTTATAAACACCAACCAGCCATTTGTGTTTATAAACTGTAGCTCTGAAAAGATAACCGTGTGTGGAAATGTGTATATATTCCAGCAAGAAACATCTGTGGGACCAGTCCAGACATGATGTGACGGCACTCCTCATACGCGCACATCATTTGAAAATAAGAACAGTGATTATTTGTCTCTCAGTTAAGGTTTAGATACAACTCTTGACTAATACAAGATAGAAAGCAATAGATTCATATTGAATATTAAAATGCTGATTAGTGGGGCAGACTAGGCAATATGGATGCACATCTCAGTAAATAATATATAATAATAATAATATAATAATAAGCATCACATATTCAGTCAAGTCCAGAGTATAAATAGTACTTTATATTTGAAAATGTATTGATGGAAACCTGGATGAGCCAGTTTGAATGGGCCTAATGAAGCTGATAATATTAATATATACAAAATTTCTATAATTTACAGTGGCAATGCTTGAGTTTGTCAGTAGAGTACATGTGGGAGTCAGTACAAGCACAGTCGATTTGCATCCAGCCTCAACCAGTACAAGCACAGACCCAGTTCAGACGTCACACAGGTTAGCAGGTCACACAGAACCAGGCGAAACACACGCAAGCTCAGCCAGTACGAGCACAACCAGAGATGTAGAGCCAGCACCAGATACAAGCAGCTCAGACTCTAATGGAACAGTTACTGCTCCACCAAATGACCCATAAGATTGGCAACCAATCTTAAAAGACTTAATGATGACTGAGTTAGTGTGCAGAGGTCTGTTTAAACCAGCACTGGGTTTTTCAAGAAGGTTTCCATTCAGGCTTATTAAAGGGGGGAGATAGTAGTGAGAGCATTGTCGTGTCAGGTGCAACTGTGCAGCAAACCGGCTAATTTTTTGCACTCTGAGTCACAGCCAGTTTGTGACCAAGTGATAACGTAGCTGCTAGAATTTTGCAATATAAACATCTAAAAACTGAAGCAAAACCTTGCACTGTTTGGGACTGTGTGAAGCTCATACTACCACAACAGCAGTGCAATGACGCAGTCTAATCCCCCTCACAGTTTGGGAAATATCCACTTGTCCTCTTGTGACTCAGTTTTCCTTATTGTGATTCACTGTAACTTCAAATGCTGTGTTCAAACCTGTCTTGAGTGAATTTAAGTAAGTTTCTTTTTGTAAGATCAATAGATTTGTATTTGTAGTACTTTTTTATATTTAACTACTTTTTAAACCAGGTACTTTTTTTACCTTTACTTGAGTAGTATTATACTGGATGACTTTTACTTTTACTTGAGTAGCAGTTTTCAAGTTGTACATGTACTTTTTTTGGAAAAAGTATGGAATTTGAGTACTTCTTCCACCACTGCTCGTTTGTACAAGGTAGTATTCAGCCATGGTTTTCTAATGTTACAAACCAAGACACAACCCATGGTTTGGGCAATGTTATGGGCCAAAATATTCAACCAAGCACTAAGCTATTATGTGTCCTGCAGAGAGGGAGAACATACCTGTGTGGGAGAAAATTCTCCAGATGTCTTCAGGTCCTCTCAAACATTTTCAATTCTTTTTTCAATAAAACACTTAAGTCGAATAGAGTTCAATGCTAAATTAATTTACTGTAGGTTCAAAACAGAACACAGGCAATGTGAATGGGCCCAGGGAGCAACTACCCAAACTCTGTTGTGCATTCACATATATACACATCCTTCCCCTCCTTTAGTGGGCCTTATTGCAAGAACCTCCTGTTTCAAACCTGACGTGTTCTTTTTTGACACAATTGTCTCAGCCTTCTTTATTTCTGTCAACTGATGCTGCTGTGTGAGAAAGTTTATTTTATTCACATATTTCACTATCTATTTATCACACTGCTGCAGGGGGAGCCTGCTGGTCAGATTCAGGAAGCTCAGTATTGTCGCTGCCATACATAAAATCTTTAGACTGAAGATCTTGCAGTCCAGACAGTCAAAGAGGTCCTTAGAGCCAGCAGCTTAAAATCCCAGACAGATGTACCAGACTGAATAAGGTCTTTCTCCTTATCTTGTGCTACCAGAGTCAATCTACGCCCGTTCCCACTCTAGATGCATTTGTGCTGCGACAAAATGTTGTATTTGCCTCACAGAGTTACACCCACATATGGACCCAAAGGCTGAAAAACTTAAACCAAACTAAAAGTATACCATCAAAGGACGGCCACAGCACTCCAGTGCCTCTAGTAATTATGGCAGGAGCAAAGGAGGGCATCCGTTGAAGTCCACATAAGGAGGAGGCCAGGGTGCACACACAGGGATCATATCCAGCAGACCGCTGTTTGTGTCCCGTGTGAAACTAAAAGACAACATTGACTTGATCTAAGTTGAGTTTGTCAGTGACTTACTCCCCTAATGTCGTTACAAACCATGACCTTTTCCTAAACTCTAACCAAACTGTGACCATTTCCCTAATGTTAACCATGACGATAACCGTAACCCGTGACGATGAAGGTCTGGTATGCCTGTCGCTGGCACTCTCCACTGTCACAGATGTGGTTTTGGGGAATGTTCATATAAGTCATTTTGGAAGTCAATAGTAAATAACCTGTCATTAGGTATGAGGACGTGTTGATCTGAAGCCACGGTTTATTTACTATTTTGCTCTCTAAGACCCTGCGCATGTGTTCAGAGAAGCATGTGTACATAGATGCATGTGTACATGCAGATTTGTGTAAATGTGCTGTGGATTCTTATATTCAAGAATTTGTAGCTGCATATGTGTGTGAGTTCTGTGCTGGAGCAGGAGAAACGTGCATTGGAAGCAGAGAGGTGGAGGCGAGGGCAACACGACAGCACGCTTGGCTTGTTCAGCTGGTGACCCCACTCATCACCTACCTCCAGGCTCTCCCTCCTCAGAAAACAATAGAATATTTTCCCTCTGCCTCTCCAAGCAGTGGGCTGTGGATTGGCAGCTGCCCAAAAAATGCAAGTTTAATAAAGTATTTGTACGTGGGAGACCTGGCACATATGGCCAACATGAAGGCATTAAGTGCTAGATTTAGCACCCTCAGAGGTTTTGAAACATTATGATTGCTTTGTGTGGCACAGCAGGGATCATTTCAGTCATTTTTACATTTATGTTTGAGGTACACCGAGGCAGAGTTTTATGGTACAAATTAAAGAGTTAAAATAGAATAATCGAACCACTAATGCTGTTATGAATTTTGAATGTCCAGATACCTTGAAAGTAACACATGAGACTCTATATGGAAAGGAAACTAAAAATAAAAACAGGAAGCTACTAATTATGTATTACCCTACAGGCCCTGCTGTGTGCTCTAAAAGGTTTTACCACTGTAGTGTCTTCCTTTGGTTGCATTTTATGTTGTATATTATTTGTTAAAAGGTTCATATAGAGTAAGTGATGAGCTGGTGTTTGACAGTGTATAGCACAGTAACTTCTGTCATACATTCATTTCCCATGATCACATATTGTGGGGTAACACAGTAGTTCTACAGGACCTCACTGCTAAACTGCAAAGATGATGAAACGTCTCTACTTTATTCCACACAATGGTAGAAAATTTGCTCTGTTGTCACATCTTCTGAACTGCATGACATAGTCTTACAATAGCACAGTCTACTGAAATGTCAGGCCTTCGGTGTAACTAAAGCTGAGTTCGCACGAATAGAGAAAGCTGAGAAATTGAGACAGATAGAATGAGAGGTGGAGCGGGAGTGCGAGGGGCAGGGGAGGGTGCGCTAACACAAAACAACATAAAAATGATAGAACCACACTGGAATCCAATTTGGAGGCCTAATCAGAGCAATGCTAAAGGAGAGGGACGAGCAGAGCTGAGGTGGAACGGCGTGTCTGATGAGATTTTGTGAGCACATATCAGCATCCATCTCGCCCTGTGTCATGGATAAGATAGAGATTGTAGGCTCAGCTGTGAAAATCCTTGAATGGTGGCAAATCTGACATAGTTATTTAACACAAAGGGTCCATTGATATGAATCAGGGATTTGATTATACACTGTCAGAGAAAAAGTGGAGCAGTACTTTTTGGGGTATAACCGGTGGTTGCTGGTGCAACCTTTATACATAAGGTAGACTTTCCTGCAAGTCATTTTTATAACCACGCTAATTGTGTATCGCAAATGACACATGTTCCTTTAACGTTTCACATTAGGCAATAATGAAAAAGTGACATGTAAAATATATATTTTCCCACCTTTTCCCTTAATTCCTATACCTCACATGGGTGCAAAATTAACAACAGCCACCAGCCGAATATGCAAAGGGCTGGTAGATACACTTCACTCACCAGCCAAAAAAACAATGGTAATCTATTGAGAGGCTGGTACACTTTGAGCTTTCAGAAACCAATGGCTGTTGGACAGAAAAGTAAATTTTGCACCCTGATCTCACAGATGTTTACTCTACAGTCCCTCAGCCTGGTATCCCAGGGAAAATTCAGTGGTACTGCAGGAAGTACTATGCTCTTAAAGTTTGACTTAATGTTTGACTTTCATGCAGGAGAGTAGAGTTCCAGTCCCATCACGAACCAGCAATTAATGTTCACAGTTTTATCAACCGTAATTACAATCTTTCCTCACCATAACCATGATCTTTCCCTAATTTTAACCATGCCACTGTTGCCATATACTGTAGAAAGCAAGGATTAAAAATATATTGACATTGGGTGTAAAAAACTTTCTGAACGTAATCTGGGGATTTTGAAGATCCTCCTTTTGCCAGTGCCCTTTTTATTGGCCTTGGCAGGGTCAATGCAATAGTAAGTGTACCCATTACATAAGTAAGTAGTAGTAGTCAGTATAAGTCAGTGTGTGCAGAGCAATCAAGAGGAGCTGCTATTGCTGCAACTACAGGACATGATTTCTCACCGACTTCCCACCAACTGATTGTGTTGGGGCCAACACATAAGCACTGCTGCCTGGGGTTGAACCTCATTTCTCTCTGTTGGTAGGTGAGCTCCTTTGTTCCACTGCACCATCCACTCTCACAAATCAACGTGCTATCTGACTGTCAACATTAACTGTACATGTAAATGTTAGGAAATCCCGTGCTTTTAACCATCAAAGCTTCTTTGTACCTGTACAGTGGATAAAATGGTATGCATCCAGGTCTGAAGAAGACCCATCAGCCTTTTATTTTGCATCTATGACATATGTACTTTCCAGGACAACAATGTACTCCTCCAGTTCCTCTATTGAGTGTGCACCATCTTATTTTCACTTCAAGAGCCGTGTGTTACCCACCGAACAAATAACCTTAGGTTTATTAATAATGTGTCAGATCAGTTCATTATATGTTCAAATGTCTAATTGCTGTTCAGTGTGCTTTTTTGTCGCCACAGGGTCATAGGAATAACATAATGCTGGATTCATCACGGCACTATCATGGCACTCTTTTATCAATTTGAACTTGACACTACATTGAGCTGAATCAGGACTCTTGACTGTGCCTTAACCTCAGAGAACACCTCTTGTTAATGTTCTTGTAAGTGTCTTTCAACTCTCCTAAAGCCAGATCATATTTCATGTTTTTATTGAAAAGAGTGCACATTTGAGTTCATAATCGCCTCTGCATTACGCCAGGGGCCCATTCCTCTCTTGCTTCCCTGATTTATGTTTCACTAATCTCTGTTCATGGGCTTGTATGGAGTGTGAATGTAGCTAGTGGCTGACCTGGATATCTGAGAGCATTATAAAGCACTACGGGGAGTCTAAGGCTTTGAGAAATTGTGTGGATGGGGCAATGCTGTGAGTATACATCTATTGTTAATACATCCTCAGCCCTGAGAGCCACCTCCAGGGGCAAGTCAGGGACTGCATTTATCTATTAGGTCCAGCTTAATGTCAATGAAAGAGCAATCCGCAGAATGTTTAAACCTGATTGTCTGAATTTTTTATCTGGGTTCGGAAAGGGTGTCCAATGAGGTCAGTGAAATATTGTCGCAGACAATGAAGGATGTGACTTTAAAGTTTTTTGTGGTCCATGCAGACTGGTTTGGAGGTTGGGATTCTGTGGGCTAACTCTGCTGTGGTTGTTTTCCTGAGTGTAATTTGCACATCAGGGAGAGCGTTCCAGCTGTGATGAAAGGAACCCGATTCATAATTCATGGAGTTATAAATGTGGGCGCAACGGACTAATAGGTGCTGTGCTGTTATGTAATAAAACACAGTATAATGAAATTTAGGAATATTATATGATCACTGAAATAGGAACCAGGGTTTTCTAATGAATTTGGAAGTAACGGCTAAACATGTCAAGTTTATTTCATTTCACTATAATGCAAGGCGACCCACTTTCTGTTCAGGGTGAGGTGCTTATCAAGTACGCTTGCTGGCTGCTAGAAAAGAAAAAAGTGGCATTGTAAACAAAACAGTCAAACTTAATTGTGAAATATCCAGTTGTGTCTTACTATGACTGTCTAAGATGGAAATAATAGACATGAATCTCTCTTTTGAAGTGACACTTAAGACTCTGTAAGAGCACAGGTCAGACATTCTTGCAAAATAAATCATTAAAACTGGGAGATAAAAGAAAGGTAGAAGAACAGATTGGAGAGAGAAAGGAAGATAAACAGAGAAAAGACCAGGAGAAAGAGATGGCAATAGCATGCTAAGGAAGCGCAATTCCTTTGTTCTCATGCCACACACAGGAAAAGGCCACATCAATGATGTTGGCTGTTTCCAGCGAATCACATAAAAGAGAAAGCGAGAGAGCTAGACGAGAAGAGGGGGAAAGTGAGCGTAATCCATTTGAGATTCTGGACGGGACTCAGTCCTCCCTGTCACTCGTCCATCCTTCTCAGGAAACACAAAGAGCATTATGCATGAAGCCCAGAAGGTCTCTGAGCACGCACCATGCTGTCGCCCGGCTCCACCATACAAAGTCACTCCAACACCATTTCTTTAGGAATTCACAGTGCTGCATAACAATAAAATACGTCCAAATCAATGAGGGGTTAAGAGGTGATAATTTTTACAGCTTTCAGCCTTGACCACCTCCTCTGTGCCCCTTTTGAAGTGTGACTAACAGGCAGTCACCTTTCAGATATGACATTTCTTTCCTAGTGGGTGTAGGTTGAATAAGAAAAATGGCAGGGGAGTTACGAGATATTCAAATGCATTGTGTCCTTTTCTTTTGAAGTCTCAAAGTGCTGTCTTGGATTCTTCAAATTTCTGTTGTTTTTCTCTTGGGTAGAGGAGCAAAACCTCCTTATTCTGCTGTAAAGTTTAGTGAAGGGATGCAAGGTAAGGATATTACATTGCAGAATATCATTGTGCAGGTGTATTTTGCAGATAAAGTTAGAGTAAAACATACTGTGTGTGTGGAGGGGGGAGTACGGGGAGGGGTAAAGAAATAGATAAAGGCTGAATCAGATCATACACAGAACAAGCGATGTGATGGAATGCCCCGATAAAACGCTGGTGAGACAGAGCCACATTCACCTTTGTATGCATTTTCTATAACAAGACTACTGCCACAAATCCCAGCATGTCAAGCAATGAGATAAAACCACTCAAAGATCCTACCTTTCACCTACTAACAGTTTTTAAATCTTCGACGGATGTCTTCTGTCTCCTTTTCCTTTATTCATCTGCATGACTCTGCATAAAAGATTTAGAATAGAATTTTCATGTTCTACCATTTTATGATTTTCATTCATTAAAGGGTTGGACAATATTACCTGAAATGCATATCGTGATAGAGGATCAATAATGATGTGAGAATTTGCCAAAGTTAAAATTCAACCATAGTGCAGGAGTAGCTGAATATATTCAATACACACTGGAAATGATGAGCACATCTTCAAGCAGTCCAGCTGTCTCTGGTTTTTAATCTTCCTTGGATGATGAGCACATGGGCTGCAGTTGGACTATGTGGACGCTGCCTGAAGAGGACACTGCTCTCCAATCACAAACAGAAGATTCAAATTAAAGAGATACACTGTTCCCAATGGACCCCTCTTGAGAAATACAATTTGGAATAAGTGCAAATTAGCCTGATGAAAGATGCATTCTGTAGGAGAAACACTAATTTAATAAACACTCATCAAAGGGGCACCACCCTGTTTAATAACAGGGAAATCAAATCAAATTAATTAAAACTTGATTATTAATATGATCAGTCTCTTCAGAAGGAACTGAATTCAGGCTATTTATTATTTATAGCTTAATACCAAAAAAATGAAGGATTATTAAGGAAAAGAACAAACACAACATATGACTAGTTCATATAGTGATGAAATAAACTTGACTTTATTGGCAATAGTGAAGTGAGGTATGTGATCTGATGGTGAAACACGACGGTAAGACGCTAATGTAATGCTTGGGCATCTTCTCTAAATAGATATTAATATATTTTATTTATACCGTAGTTTTAGAAAGGGAAAGAGGAAGGGGAGGGGTGACTTAAGCAGTTGGTTGCAATATGCATCCCTCACCACTAGATGCCACTAAAACATACACACTGAACCTTTAACTTAAGTAAGTTAAGTAACGATACTTATGTAGCTTACATAACCTACTCAACTTCACTAAAACCAGTGAATGTTGACTTTTAGAACACAGAGCAAGTTTCTTTTCATAAAGTTAGCAACTTTCAAAGCTGGTTGGGAGTGCGAGCTGTTCTGCTGGGTTACAAGTTGACTTACCAAATAAAATATATCTGTCTACACTACGTTCTTCAGGTAGGCTTCAAATTATGTTGGCAAGATAGAGTTAAAACACAATATGTGCTACAACTAGCAAGACTATGTGGTACAAAAACATAGAGGCAAAAGCAAGTAACAAAACAACTCTTCAATCTGTAGTACTGAGGCATTCAAGGGCTTGTTGAGAAAATAGCTAAATTGTGCGCAGACTAAAGATGAGGCACCAAAGTTGTTTTTTGTTTTTGTTTTTAGGAGGAGGTGTTTGGGGGATGAAGGAAGGTTTTCACACTGAAAACGTTGTCTTCTCCAGTTTCCTGACTGTAGTGACATTAATTTAAGTTGTGGTGCAGAGCAGTTTTTTCCCCTTTTGTGTTAGCATTGCATTGAATGCTCAGTGAATGCTGAGTGAGCCTTGTGCACCTATGACACACCACATATGCACCATATAACTTTCACGCTTTTGGCACGAAAGAGCACAGAGATGCTGTGCAGTCTCCTTTGGCTTGAACTCTACTGCAAAAAATGTTCAACAGAATGAGAATTTGTAATAAAATTACATTTTAAGCATAAAATTTAGCATACATGTTCTATTTACAAATCTTCAGACGAACACCATACCTTCCTATATGAGAGATGCCAAGAAAAACGTTGTGTGATGACCGAGCCGTGCAAGCGGCTGAAACACAAATGTCACTTAGAATTCAGTTTTGTCAAACCCCCGGACCAAGCCAGGCCAGACAAATATTGGTTTTATGTCAAAAAGCTACTTGAAAGTTGGATGTGTTAATCTTCCTGCTAATGGCCTGGCAAAGGCCTTCTTATTATTCTGGCCCCAGCCTCCCTCTACTGAGGGTGTCTCCACAAGGTTAATTAGTGGAGGGTCCCATGAGGTTCCCCATGCGATGTGGGCTTAGGATAGTGGAGGTGCCTCTACACAAACAAGGTTAATGGAGCCTCAGATAACTCTCTCCTTTTCTTTCCTCATCCACATGCATCCACATGGAGAGCGTTACAGTGCCTTAGTTATTCATCAGCCTTTAAGGTGGAAGGGCTGGCTGCCTTGGGGGTTTGAACTATAGGTATTAGCTATTGAGATGACATTCACATCTGCTTGCGGTCATTGCATTATTTAAGTAATACTTCAGTTGGCAATGGGAAATGGCAGTGTGGTAAACAAGCAACTGCTATTTCCACCTATATTATGTGATGAAAACCAAGACGTTTAATCATCATGTGTCCCTGTGCAGAAACAGCGACAACAGAAAACATTTTCGCTACTAAAAAATGCATATGGATATCATTTTGCCCGGAAAACCATTTTAGGAGCTATCATCCATCAACGATCTTGCAGTGTAGCAGCTTTTTCTGATGTAGGCAATAATGTCCTATTGAGCTAATCCCGAGGCCATGGGTGTATCTGTCATCATTTCCCAAGAGAAAGAGGCAGTTACACGGCTAAAATCAAAGAAATAACTTACAGAGAAAGCGGGGCCCTGCAAAGGTCACTGTGTCACAAATGACTTTGCATCAAGAGTCCCTCTCTGAATCACACCCTTGAATAAAGTGTGTCTTCGAGCTATTCCCTAATGCACATGGATGAGCACAATGCATGTCGCCATGTGCACTCCTCTTCCCACCATGCCTGCCCCACCCTCCTCCTCCTCCTTCTGCTCCTTTTCCTCTTCCCACCTCTGTCAGGAGCAACATGATTTATTGCACCAAAATCCCTCTCAGAACCATCCCGATTGCTTTGATTTCTCTATTGACATTTCCGACCATCCCACCTCCATGCATTTCTCATGCCTGACTTACAATGGTGGGCATACATAAACAGATGTCCCAAAAAAAAAGAAACGTTGTATTTCATAGTGTGCCTGGAGCTTTATGTGCAACAATCATGTTTACTTTACGTTCCAAGAGTTCAGAGGCTGGCCATTACAGCTCTGTCTATCTCTGCACACCTTTGTGCCCATGTGAAGATCGCCTTCCAAGAGAAAGGCAAGGTGAGAGGCATCCTGCTGCCTCTTTGAGGTCACAAGCAAGGAGAGTGCTGATATGCCGGAGGTCTGTAAGTGGAATGAAAAGCAGGAGAGGAGCAGCTAAAAGTTTTAAAGCATGACCCGGTCCCCCTTTGGTGACGAGTGTGGCACAGCGGGTGCTGAGAGGCTTGTGAAGGGATCTGGCTCCTCTTACTCTCTCATATGCACATCTAAGCACTTTCCCAGCCTCTGCTGGCCTTGCCACTGTGTTTTTGAATGTGTTTGTGTGTGTGTGGGGATGTGCATGTTCGTGGGTGTCCGTGCGTGTTTGTGTGTTTGTCAGGTGCAATGTTTGGTTTTGTTTGGGTTATGAATTCCATGCTCCCCAGTGCAGTGAGCCATGCTGTGTCTGATACTGAAGCCTGAAATAAAACAGGGCCGTCTATTGAAGCCAGCATTTCAGATGTCACCTCTTCATGCTGTTGAAGTTGAGAGTTTGTCAGCATTAGTTTTCCAGAGTGGGAATACAAGAAAGCCTCCATAACCCCCTCTATAGTGGAGCTAAACCATTTAATGAAAATGATCTCCGCTGTATGGATGTCCACCAATGTTCCTCCATGCATCCACTCATATGCATACATGATTAACAAATCAATAACCTCCACGAGCGCTTCTATGGTGTGATATCATCATGTCATGTCTCTTGTGCTTTGATCTGAGCTGGTTATTTCCACCCAGGGAACTGCTGCAAAACCTGCAGGAACATCACAAACTCGTAGACCCAACACTTCACAAGCTCTGTTTGATGCATCTGTCTCCAAGCATGGAGACCCACTGACTATGTTATTCCACAGCACATTAATGGAGGGCCTCCAACTGAGTGTGGCTGACAGACATCTGGGGGAGGGAGATAGCTAAGATGTGGCAGCTCCTGTCGCTGTATTGATTCACTCTCCAACACTGACATTCAGAGCAGACACAAGCCAAGCTTTGACAATGTTATGTTCTTGGGCTGTTATGGAGTTTATGGTAGAAAAGTGAAAGTTATTGTGGGTGATACTGAGGTATGGTTCTCAACACTGGGAGAAAGTCTTCTCTTCCTGGAGTGAAAAATGTTTACTGGGTCATAATCTGTCCAAAGTCTTTGGAAGCAAATGGGAGGATGAAAGGAAAGGCTCAGGCTCATACATATGCATAGCTGTGACATTGTGAACTCAGAGGGTTAGCACAGAAAATGATGACTAATTATGTTTGCCTTCTGTCATATCAAAAGATGTGCTGAGCACAGGGTGGCAATGACCGTCCCCTCCTCTGCTCCATCTCTTTTACTTTCTCCCTTTGTCCGATCTGTGTCACTCTCAGGTCTTCGAGCAACTTTCTTGCCTATTTTAATTTCCCTGTTAGGCAGTCTGCTTGCTGTCTGTGTGACTAAGCTACTAGATTCCTTGCTTGTTGACTCAGCAGTTAAGTGCATTAATTCCTCATCTCTCTCACTCATTTGGTATTCCGTTGGATAGAAAACAAAACTGTTCTCTGGCTAGCTAATGCCACACAAATCTATATGTAAACATATAATAAAACAGAGTATAAAACTCTGGCTTTGAGTAGAATCTCACTACTGTTACAAAGCTGAATAGCTACTTTCAGAATTTGTATGCACTGACGTGCCCTTATTCTTGCACTGCCTGTACTTTTGGCCTCAGTGCATCATATACATATATTCACAGAGGTCAAACCTAGTAAGTTGGTGCTTGGCCATGTCTGCTATCCTTAAAGGCTGAAACAGAATGTGAGTTCAGGCTTAGACGAATGAAATGGCCGTATCTGCATTCAGACAGAGAAAGGGTCATTAAAGTGCCCAGACAGGTGTGTGTGTGTGTGTGTGTGTGTGTGTGTGAGAGAGAGGGAGAGAGAGAGAGAGAGAGAGAGAGGGGGAGAAAGTGTGAGACAGACAAATGGAGAAATAAAACCTTTTGGTTACTTGTGGATTCTTGTCTCTCTCTGGCGATCTTCTATGCTGTCCAGCCAGTCACATTAATGAGATGGGCAGAGCCTTGCTGTCATTGTCTCATTGAATTTTGAAGAGGCCCCTGCAGTGAGGAGGACTGTGCTGAATTCTCTTTTGAACCCACAGCTGGGAAATGCGGTTAACAGGCAGGTCAGAGAGAAGAAGACGCACTGAGAGGAAGAGGCAGGAAGAGTGGAAACAAAGAGACAGAGGGAGAATAACAGAGGGCAAGCAAAGAGCGATAGTAAAACAGCAAATGGAAACAGAGAATCTGAGTCAGAAATGAAAAAGACCAGGGAGTGGACGACAAACAGATTGACAGCGTGGTCCAGTCTCTGGGCAGGCTTAGGGTGTCAGCTCCTAGCTGTGAGCCCTGCTGGAATCTGTAGCTGCAGCTCTCCATCTCTGGTTTTCTTGATGACTTGCAGCCCTCTGAATGGAAACTTATGATAGATTAAAACTCAAATTAGTTGTTCTTCCTCCACATTCGCTCACTTTCCTCAGGGGAGGAGAGCAGAGGGAAGAATAGACAGAACATGCAACATTATTGTTACACATAGGCGACCACAAAGAGTGCCGCCAGGGAGCAAAACCAGAAAGCACGATGTACATATTTTAACTGATCACATGTTTTGAGGCTGAAATCAAACACGGTGATTTTTACTTTTACTTTCCTTTTTTCCACATTTCCAATGAGGAATGCCTCACCTGAATCACTGACGTTCATTCTGAGAAGGGGGTCATGCATGCTTGTGAAATATCGTTGTAGGAATTCAGTGTCATAAAAATGCAAGTTACACTGAAACCAAACACGTAGAGGGAGAGTTAATGCAACCTATAAATTCTAAATCTTTTTTCTTAATTGTGTTAAAGTGTTAAAGGAGAACTTAATTCTATCACAGCTGATTTAAGGCTTGCTATCTACTTAAGATAAGTCTGGTGTAGAGTGTGTTGGCTTTCATTCTTTGATTTGACTTCTGTTTTAATTAAACCCTTAAACCAAATACAAAAACTAAATACTCTGCTTTCCATTGGTGTTCTTTACTAAATACTATAAGCTTGAAATTAATATACATTTGTAGAAGCATTTCTGAATTTTTGAATAAGATAATATAAAGTTATCAGATTTTGTTGCGCATTCCTAAATTTGTCCCAAATTCGAAATGGTTTGTAAACAAGAAATTGACGCACCAGTTGCTTTGTATTCTTGGAGAATAATGACATGATTGCTATCACTGCAGGAAAAAAAAAGTTTTTGTTCTGCAAGACAGGAGAACATCCCAAATGAGAAAAGTTGAATTGCATTAGTAAGGGCCATTGATATTCTGACAGTCCTGTCTGAATATCAATTCCCGTGAGAGGAGGAAAAGTCCCTGGTGAGACAAAGAAAGGAAAAAAGAAACCAAAGCCTGAAAATGTTCAAGTGAATCATCTTTTAGTTATTCTGCTTGGCTTTGTCTCTTAGTGAATTTTTGGACTTAAGTTGAGCGTGCCACTCTTCACTGACACAAAGAGACAGGGGCAGGCATTTTATGCATTCGGCAGGATTTGTTGACATACTGAAATATTATGCCAGTGCAGCACTTTGCACTTCATTTGTGCTCTTACTGTGGTTACTTTAAAAAGGCTGGCAATGGTCAAAGAATATTTCACTGTGTGGAATATGGATCACTGACTTTCAAAAGCTTTCACACAAAAGGAGGAGGTTAAGAGCAACAATATCAAATAAACATGAGATAAATTCCCTCCTAGTTGACATGCGGTTTACATTTGCACATTTTAAACGTTTTTCAAGGTTTTACAATGTAGATTTGGTTATTTGACCATAACAGGGCTTAGATCTCTTGATTGAAGCTGTTCATCATCATCCCCTCCCCTCTGTCTTGTCCTCCCTAGCCTGCTGACACTGATGGTTTCTAAGTGAGTATCTCATCCCTCTCTCTCTCCCTCTGTCATAATCACTGCTCTTTATGATCGGTTTGCCCTTTCTGCCCTTTCAAGATGCGGCATGTAATGAGGGCTCTGGAGGACTGTGTGAGTGGGCTATTTAGCTATTCAGACAAGATCAGCTCGCACATCCCACGCTCTCTAACTCGACTCCCTACCAATACCTCTCAGCCGAGCACAGTGATTGTTTGTTCTGCTCACAAGGTCACACACTGGGTGGAGCTGGAGTGCATTCAAAATGCATGTTGGGCCTTTTAGTGTCTGCTGAGTTTATGTCAATCACATGATTAAAATAAACATTTTCATTATTTAACTCTATCCCACTGACAAATATAAAGATTTAATGGTTTTGGTTTTACAGTATGTTCCCCCAATACCCCCTAATAAGAAAAAAACATCTATGACCCAACCCACACAGGGTTATTCAGACACATTATAATTATAATCTTTATTTATACAGCACTTTTTAAATATCCATGTTACAAAGTGTTTCACAAAGGCAGATAAATACAAAAGACAAGTCACAAAACTGTCTGGTTTGTAAAGAAAACAGATAAAGAAAAACATTTTAAAAGAATTAAAAGACAATGTAATTGAAAGGCAAGTAAAATCAGGCAAGACTCAATGATAAAAGTATGTTTTAAAAAGGGACTTAAAGGAGATCACTGACTCAGCTGACATGATTTTCTCAGGCAGATCGTTCCAGATACTCTGGGCCCCGACTGCAAATGCTCAGTTCCCTTTAGTTTTCAGCCGGGCCTCTGGAACAGACAAGAGACCTCTGCCCGAGGATCTCACAGTATGTACTGGCACGTAAGAGGTCAAAGATATAACAAGGAGAGAGGCCATAAAGTAATCAGTAAAATCTTAAAATTTATTCAAAAAAACACTGGGAGCCAGTGTAAAGAGGCTAAAACAGGAGTGATGTGATCATGTTTCTTGGTTCTGGTTAAAAGCCTGGCAGCTGAGTTCTGCACAGTCTGGAGTCGATAAATAGATTTTTGGTTCAGGCAAGTAAAAAGGCTGTAGCAGTAATCCTGATGTGATGAGATAAAAATTCCTATACATACACTAAACCCACAAACTGCATAACTGGATGTTATTCATTGCCTTGGAGTGCAGCCTACATTTTAAATGTAGAAATCCAGGCATTTTCATTGGACTGAGTGAACTTTAAGGGTACAGTATACTTACATATGAATAAATAAATATCAATGTGTGCATAATGCTCGCAGAACTTTACCCATTCTCAGACACATAATTCAACTACAAACCAAAGTTGTCATATGTATACCCATATTATATACATATTTATATAAAACCTCAAAATATCTCCAACAATGATATTTAAATAAATGCATACACACACCCTGATATGAATCCAATGAAACCTACTGTAACATAAGAAAGCAAAGCCTGCATTCACCAGTTAATCACACATCATGCAGCATAATGTCACACATAAGTCATACTTTCTTCTCTTTTTTCCAACTTCAAAACATTTTTCACCATTCTTTGTTTTCTAATTTCAACTGAAGAGTTTCAAATAAAGAAGTAAATGGTGACCATATTTTGAAAACATTTTCAGATCTGATTTGTTTGTTTTTTTGAGGATTTTAGATGTAACTTTTTATTTCAAGCTCTTAAAGCAATTTTACGTAAGATTTGTTTGTTTGTGTTTAATTTAACACTGTCATAAATAAGGACAGCTGTACATGTGAATTTGTTATGATTATATCACAATCCAAGGAAGGTTAAAATCAAGAACAACTGGACTAGGCTAAAGATAATTGGAGACATTCTTCAGTTCAGAAGCCTGTCAGAGAACTGAAGAAGCCAATAACTAGGACCTGGATGAACCTTATGATCAAAAACTAGCAAGTCGACAACTTTGCTAAACACAGCCACACATCAGGCAAGACACAACACATAGCAGTATTGCTTACCAGTCCAACAGAAAGAATGCCAGCTAGGCGTCTTGCTGCCTTTTATTTCATGTAGCTCTCTCCAAGATCTGGGAGCCTCTTGCTGGGTCTGGGTTAGCTTTCTCCGCCAACATCATCTCCTATGTCTTTTCCGCTGCCATTAGCTAAGGTTATGTCCATAGAGGCTGCTGAGCCTCTTTCCACTTGCAGCAGCATAAAGTTGCTTGAAACTTGGGTGGGAAGCTAGCCAATAAAGCCACACAGTGACGTTATCAATGTCCGAGTGTGTTATTTACTAAGTTTGCTAACATCAACTCGAGTTTTATAGCTAGAGGCTAAACCTCTTTCTGGGAAACTTCTGGCTGATTTGCTCAAGTTGAAAACTTTGCTATCACAGCTAACATTAAGCTAACATAACAACACAGGACATAGTAAGCCAACTAATAACTTATTTCTAACTAGTCCAACTGAAGAAAGGCCAGATTGGCATCTGTCCCGCATCCTTTCAACTCTTTTGTCAATGAGTAGCCAGTCCGATTATTACTCTTTTTCTCTTCCTTGCTTTCCCCGACAACATCTTCGATCTCTTCGTAGCCTCTGCTGCTGCTGCTGAAAATACCAAGCCAGCTTCTTTCAAAGAACTTACATTGCACATCCAAGACTTTTTCTTCTTCTTATAGCTTACTGAAGAGATTTGTTAGTGTAATGTGGTGCCATAAACGCTGTTTTCCTGCAACATTTCCTGCCCGGGATTTTAATGTTCCATAATGCCACCATGCATACCAGGCCCCCCAGCCCGCACAGAGACGCCATTCTACCTATTACAAGAAAGTGGCATCATCCGGCTCTCACGACTGAACCCAATGCAGAAGTAATTTAAACCTGCATTTTTTTTCTAAGAGCCCGCAGGGGAGGACTCATCTGGTTCCAAAAAGAAGTCTGAAATAATGGTAAAATGACCCTACTTCTCACCTGATTTATTACCTCAACAAACGCTCTCCTGATGAGTTTATGGTCTCAGTTGCTAATTTCAAGTCCTCTTCAACACAGCATGATGTTCATTTAGTAATTTAATGTCCTTAAGGAAAATAGACCATAAAGCAGAGTATGATTAAGGGCGAATCTACCTTGTGATTGACAATTCGTATCCACTGCACTGTGTGATGTTAACCAGCACTGTTGTACAAGCTTATTAAGAATCAGCAGTTAATTTTTTAGGTAACTATGTTTTGTTTTAAGCCTGTTTTTAACTAGCCAAAATCAGCATCCCGGTTAAAATCACAGTTGCACCTAGCTAACCAAGCTTGTTACCACCACAGCCTTGTCGCGCCTGGTGCTGCTGGTTGCAAAAATCAACATGGCGGCTGCAAAAATGACAAACCAAAGGGTGACATCACGGTGACTACGTCCACTTCTTTTATACAGTCTATAATTACAAGTCAGTGTATCATCAAATTGATTTTGAAACCGTTATTTTATAATAAAAATACTACTGAATGTTGCTTTACAGTTTTTCTCAATTATTTACTTTTGAACTAAAGTTTCAAAACCATCAGGTCAAAAAGCACACCCATTTCCCTAAACTCTACACACAAATCCCTTAATTTTTCATAGCCTTTACCATGGGGTCACTGAGAAAACACTAACATGCAATATTGTATTGTATGCAAGTCAGCATAGGTTGAGCTCAATTAGCACACAAATACCCAGGTGGAAACACAAACAGTCATAATTGATAACACACTAAGGGCCAGAGTCAGTTCGTTCAGTTTTGGAACAATGGATCCAGAGAAATCAGAAGGAAGACACAGAGGACAACCAGAGAGGAGGAGATGGAAGACGAGGAGGAGGAGGAGGAGGAGGAGAAGGAGGAGGAGAAGGAGGAGGAGGAGGAAGATCAGTATGGAGAGGAGTAAGAGGTGACGGAAGAGGAACAGTAGGAGTTGAAGGAGTAGATGGGATAGGAGGAAACTGAGGGTGTGGAGGATTAGGAGGAGGTGGAGCAGGAGTAGGGCGGAGGAGGAAATGGTGGAGGATGAGAATCTCAAGAGACAAGACGCTGGGGCAGAAAAAATTGTTGTTTGATGTGTTGTACAGTACAGTACACTAAGCAATAAAAACATGCACATGTACACAATTGTTTACATTTATTTTGTTGTGTTCTTCATATGAAAAGATTTGAGTGTGAGAACTACAAGCAACATTACTAATAACCAGTTTTTGTACTATTGTTTTGAATTTATCTCACCAGACTGTGTTGTAGTGTGTGTGTTTTTTAGGGCTTGTGTGTTATGTGTCTGAGGGCAAATTGTGGATTTTTCTTTAGAGGTTCGAGAAATGTTTTTAAGCACTTGAGAAAAAACGAATGTGCATGCACACTGAACTTGGGACTTGGTGCATGTGTTGTGTGTATGGATGTGTGTGCCTCCTCCTTAAACGCCGCCCACGTCTGCCAAATGACCTATGAACGGCTCGGTGTTAACTCGCACATGCTCCCGACGTCACCTCTCTGTGGTCTTCCGTGTCAACATGGCGGCATCCATGGCATCCCAGGCTGCAGCAAGAGGACTGAGGACAGCCACCTCAAAGCACATACTTCTGGACAAAGTGAAGGTACTTTTACAGCTCACATTACCGAGGATGCGGGTGTCACCACGCACGGGTGGACTCTGCTCTCGTACGTCCATTGCCATTGTCTCAGGGAGCTGTTAGTGATGCTACGTGGCTAGCAGGTTAGCATGTGTGAGCAGAGAGAGGTTTGACACATCAAAGTTGAACAGTGTGACAGTGCGCTGCTGATGTAACCGCACTCTTCATCGTAACCTTCAGTGGTGTAACACTTATGTTCTTCAAAATGACTCGGAATGAGCGTCTCTGAGGAAATAACACTAAAGACTTTACTAATGTCTGTCAAAAAATACTAATGTGTTTATCAGTCACTTTGACGTTAAACTGTTATGTATGAGCCTGTCTAGATAGATAGATAGATGTGTGTGTATAGATATAGGTAGATGTGCGTGTGTATATTTATGTATGTGTATGCAATTTTGACACATTTTATGATTCAGTTTGAATTCATTTCTCAGTTTTACACAGCATTTTGTTTGTTTAGTTTTAATATGTGTACAGTGGGCTGTGTGAGCACTTGGTTAATTATTAATCTCACATACATGTTCATAGCTTAACGTTAGTTATAAAGCCATCTGAGGGAGACATACGTTACGAGCTCAAAGTTTCTGACTGCAGCGTAATTTCAGATAAGACCACAGTGAAAAGGTTAACTCCTGCACTTTGATCCTCCACTCTCTGTGTTTGAGCTGTGAACAACAACAGCTCACAGCATTTATCCGATTAGGTTTGTCTCTGTACACAGTGGCAAATGATTACAGTTACATCGTCATCCGCTTTGCAAACAAAGCATTGGGCCTAACGTTTAAATATGGAATGGTAAAAAATGCTGCCAAAGCCACAAAAAGGACTGCGAAATACCCCCCTTGGCTTGTATTGGTTAATGAACAAATGGAGGAGAAAAGAAACTTTTGATTATGTGAAACATTTCAAAGATTCAGGAGAACAGGATCAATTAATAAGCATGTTCTGACACAAGCAGTGCCTCAGTTTGATATCTTTCTTCTCAGCCAGCATCAGAGATCTGGTCTTTAGTGGAATTTGTTGTCTGCATAAAAAGGCTTTATAACCCTACACATGAACGGGCAGACGAAACTGTTGATAATGTAAACATTGGTCAAGTCAAACAGGCACATCCTGTTAAGCGCTGTGTTGTAAAGTTGGACTTTTGCAATCTCATGTCATGATTACTTTTCCTTGT
>JAPMOB010230540.1:0-33057 GCA_029875015.1 Lepomis gibbosus
CCAGGGGCAATTCGGGGTTCAGTGTCTTGCCCAAGGACACTTCGACACGCAGCCTGGGGGAGCCGGGGATTGAACCAACCTTCCGATTAACGGCCAACCCGCTCTTCCTCCAGTATAATTTATTTTTTTAAATTTTGAATCGTGCAAAGCTGCCATACAGGAGTCACAGAACTACAATATAGGTCCGGAAAAGCAGTTTAATAGGTCTTGTTTGATTTAAACCTTTTCTCTGCTGCCATTCACATATAGGTGTCATATATACTGGGGACATGTGAAAATATCAAATTCATCTAAAGTGCTGTTAGCTGTGATTGAACCCTTGAACCCTCTAAAGGACAAGCTGGTATTGTTAGCGGATGGGTGGAAAAACTCAGTGGTCTGCATGGCTTCATCTTGCCTAAAGTGCAATGCTCTTAAAAGTTACGGCTTAATTCCAACATGATGAAACATTTTGCTGGTATTGTCAGTTTTGATTCTTCTTAGTTCTTGTCAGATCCAATAAAATATTTGCAGAGATCCCAAATCTGTGGCAATTTAGTTTCCTAGACCCACACATCCTTTCAATCTTATTCTTTCAGTCACTACCAAAACCTAGTGACCATGGGTGCGGATTGGAATGCATTGCGACTGACCATGCACCAATCCACCTGTTGGCCTTAGGCTCAATTTATCCGCAAGCTCAAGATACTTGAACTCCTTTACTTGTTCAAATATCACTCCACATCAAAATGAGCCAACTGAGGTAGACTGAGAATGTGACTTGGATGCTTCCTGGGAGCCTCCCTTTGGAGGGATATCCAACTGTAGGAGACCCCAAGACACACCCAGAACATGCTGGAGTGATTATATATGTCATCTGGTGTAGGAGGAGCTTGAAACCGTTGCTGGGGAGAGGAACATCTGGACTATTTTGCTTAGCGTGCCCTAAGCTCCAGAAATGGATGGATGGACAAGATGTAGAGAGTGGGAAGACTCATTGACCTGTTGTTGAAAATTATAACGGAAAATATTCAACCATAACTGAATTAGAAGTAGAATGTAGTGAAAGTGAAAAAATTGACAAACTAACGAGTAGATGACAGTAAACATTCAACAATGATGACAGGAAAATTGTTTCATTTCTCTGTAGGTTTCTTTCGATAATGTTGTCAGACACTTATAATAATGTTGTGAGCCTGCCAGTGGCAAAAAGAAGCACTTTTAGTGGACATACATTGATGGTGCGTTATTGCCCTGAAGGATTACATTGCAGCCCATTTCGCAGCTCATTCTGGACCAATTTAAAAAACTGCTGCCCCCATTATTCACTTTAGACACAAAAACATGGGGAAAAAGGGTCCAGGTTGAAAATATATGTTTCCCTTTAATCCTCCCCTGATAACATAAGGACATTCCATCCTCACAGGGTACCTAAGGGTGTCCCCCTCTCTGTTCAAGTTCCACTCACTCTCACTCCCTATCGACATCCTCTACACCTTTAACTGACCACAAGGATATCCCAATCACCGACAGTATACCTAACTCAATTAGGGGGTAGGTGGGATTCTGAACTGAGGTGGGGCTGCATTTCATCTTCATTATTAGACAATAATTAACTCGAGGAAAATGACTCTTCCTGATAAGAGTCATGTAAAGGGAGAGTGGTGAAACTGTGGCGCGAAGAGAGACAGATGTCATAACCATCAGCTGACCCAAACCCAGGAAGGAGCAGGGAGCCTGCCTGAAGGAATGGCTGCAAATATGAACCTATTCTTGTTTAACCCTCCTCGTCTGGCTTATAATTGATTTACTTCCAGAAAGACAGAAATAAAAAAAAGACTATAGCCAAGGTATTCATTATAGAAATTTAATAGCAAAGTGTTTTCTTTGCTAGGTCTAGGTGGATTCCACATATGATAAATTATTACTAATCTTATTAAAATTGGAGAAAGCGACACATCATGCAGACAATGATGAGTGACACATCACTATGTCTGCATGTATTTGACTTTGCATAGTGTGTATCAGAACAAAATTGAAGAGGAAACAAAAGCAACTCATCCAATAAAAACAATTACAAAACTCAAAAGGAAAAAAAATCAGAACATTACCTTTCTCTTGTTGTTCGGGCTCACGTACAAATAACTGAGTATTGTCTTGGCTCCTACTTTGTCATTCAGCTTCTGGTACGTTGCTCCGTAGTCAGTTGACCTGAAATTTAATCAGAAAGGTCTGATGAACACTTGATGAATTACTTGCTGCAATTAAAAGTCCCCCCCTCAGGAATTCAGCATGAGAGGGGAAAGAGCACTGACGTAATTAAGTCCCTTTTGTGCTCGATACACCAAAGTGAACCCCAGCGGGAGAACAGGGGTCACATCATTACGGTCACTGTGTGGTGACTGCAGCTGCGGTATTTATAATGCACAAAAACAACACATCCCGAAACAGGCTCTATCAATGATTATTGGATAGTTAAGTGAAGTAAAAATACATGACAGAACATTTTTAGCTACTGCTTAGCACACCACACACACACCTATGATCTATACATATGGGTAACAAATGAGAGGAAAAACCAATATGAAGTGTACAATAATACTCTGTACAGGGAGTTATGTAGCATTCATGCAGAAATGTAAATAACCTAAATCCACAGACTGAAAGCTTTAATTACACTGGAGACATGTTAACAGACCGGGCAACAAGCTGAACATGAAAATGTGGATTAAAAACTAAAACTTTGTGGAAAAGTGAAGAATATAAAGTGTATTCAAGATTGAAGCAAATTTTGTGCAACAGATATGGAGACAATAAAGCCATGTTTTGGCAAAATTATGTGTGAAAACCCCAATGGGTGACGTCACGATGGCTACGTCCATTTCTTATACAGTATGCAGTCTATGATAGCAAGCTCTGCATCACTCTGCTGATATCCTCTTAAAAATATAACCAAAAATACATTACAGTTTTTTTTACAGAGGCCTGAACTCTACTTCTCCTCTTACCTCACAAACCACTAAGCATGCCTGGGAGAAAGATCTAGGTGTTGCCACAGATGATGCTGGCTGGCAGGAGGTCTGGTCTCAGGTCTTGAACATTTCTGTGTGTAACCGCACCAAATCCACACAGCTTAGAATTGTGCATCATACGCGTATAACGCCTGCTGTCAAGAACAAAATGGATGCTAACAGTACTTAAGTTTACTGCCTCTGGTCATGTGTGAAGTTATATAGGTGTAGTATTGTGAACGAACTGACTGCTATCTTTGGTGTACCAATACGAATGGACCCTGATACCTGGTCAGGACGGGTCACCGACAGTAAACACAGGAGACTTTTCAATATATTGACCTTTACTGCTAGAAAGAAGATTCTGCTCTTCTGGATTAAAACTGTTGCTCCAACAAAAAAATCATGGCATAGCATTGTATGGACTGCATTCCTAGTGAATAGATCACGTGCATGCTTCACTCTAAAATAGATGCTTTCTATAAGGTCTAGGACCCTTACTACTAGCAGTGGGCCCACAATGTCATCCTACTTTCTTCATGGATTTCCTTGATTGTTTTAAGTGGCCACTATCTAACAAGCGCCTTGTAGCCTTGCTATGTTGTTATGTTCTGTATTGATTCTCATTTGGATACTGATTTGCCTTGCTACATTCTGAGGGGGGAGGTTGGATGGACGATGTCCTCACTGTCATTTATTTTTATATTTTCAGATTTATTTTCTATTTACTCCCACATGCCCACATTCTGCTGTTTTGTCTCCACCGAGGCAGTAGTGTGGTGAATTTCAGCCAGGCCTTCAGTGTCACCGGAGATTTTTGTTAGTGCAGCATAGATGTTACCAATGTCTATGTTATGATAATGTTGCTCGCTAGCACTAGGGGCACCTCCGCCCCTAGCGCTAGCGAGGCATCAGATCCATATGAGCGCAGATGTCTTTTGATATCCCCACAGGCTGATGACTTTGTGACTTTTAACATTCTAGGCTTCCGTGATGTTTCTCATTTAAACTAAACACATTTCCCTGGTTATATATATATGTTTAAAAAATATATTATTATTACATTTTTCCAAAACGTGAAACACACAGAACTGCTCAGACACGACAAGAAAGGGAAAAAACTCTCCACCTTAATCATCAGAATAGATGAGGTCAAGAAAGAAACAGCCGAGAAAGAATGGCAAGCTAATCCACCACCTACCCAGAAAGAGGTAGAGCTGCTGTATAGACATAGATAACAGGAGACAAAGAGAATTGCTTGAGACATAATAATGTTCATTGTGTATGTATTCCAGAGGGCAAAGAAGGAGGAGATGCAGTAAAGTTTCTAGAGGAGCTAATGGTGGATTTGCTGATAGAGGGAAGATCAAACCAGCACATAGACTCTACCGCCAGCAGGCCGGTATAGGAGACAGACCCAGACCCATGCTGGCAAAGTTTTTAAGATCCTCAGACAGGGCCTCGCTGTGTGCGGTGAGAAACAAAGGCAAACTGACATAATGCTGTTTCCGGATTACTCCAGATCCACTCAGATGAAGCGTGACAGATTTAAGGACTGCAAGAAAAAGCGAGACGTGAGATTCTGAATGATGAACCCCGCCAAGCTGAAGATGGAGTTGTTTGAATGCCCCCAGAAAGCCATGGCCTTCATAGACACTATGAGGTAAGCTGGCCAGATGTGGGATTATGATGTGCAGCCTCTTGCTTAAGGTGGGACTTCCGCTCTGCTTTTTGTTTTGTTTATCTTTTTCAGTTGTCCTGGTGCTGATTGGAGCTCATATAAGACACTCTTTTGGACTGAATATTTTTTAGTAGCAGAGTGGATCGGTCGGATCTCTTCTAGACAGATTTTAAAGGGAGTAGGAATGTGCATAGTTCAGGTTCAAATGCACAGTGGCTGTTCTTCATTTGGGGGGGTTGATGTGTTGAGTTACCACCACTTGTCATATACCTAGAAAATGGTTGTGCTGTTTAGATATGTAGTCTATCTATGTAGTTGTTAACACATATGACTGTCGTGGAATCTACAAAAAAATTGTGCCCTGGGTTTGGGTTGATTAATATAGAATGGCTTAGATCAGAGATAAATGATTATTTAGCGATTAATTGGCCCTCTTTGTCGTCTTTATGGGTGGCATGGGAGGCCTTAAAGGCTGTGATCAGGCATTATCCAACATACTTCATTTCGTTAAAAGATTGCTGCCCAGGCATTGTTAGAATTAGAAAGTAAAATGAAACATGCTGAAACAGAGATTAAGCAAAAAATGTCTTTGACAATGGTTTGAGAAAACTGATTCAATTAAAATACAACACGATGTTAAAGCTGCAAGCAGCGTTGGAGGGGCCCTAGCAACGTGACACAGGGTGCAGAGGCTGAAGGTCAGAGGACACGCCTCTGAATTACTGGGCATTTTGGACTGGACATATATATATATATATATGCACAACTTTTCATTGTCAATGTAAGATTGCACAGTGAATATCTGAAGTTGATCAGATTGCTTCCCTAGGAGGTTTGTGCCCTGTAAAACACCAAAATGATCATTAAATTAAAAATGGCTGACTTCCTGTTGGATTAAGTGCATCACTCCCACAGGCTTTTTTGTAGGTCTGGACCTGATACATCTACAACAAAAACTTCATACATTTTGGAGAAACGTGACGTGGGGCCAGTCTTTAGGGGGTGCAGGGGAGACATTTTGCCACGCCCATGTATGAAAATGTATGACACGTAAATTTCCAGAGAAAGCTAGAATTTACATAATCATTTATGTTTTTCACATTATGTAGTTTTTCAAAATAAGTTCAGAAATAATGTAGTGTTTATCAATGAGCATAAGAGTGATACTAAGGATATTCATGGATGTACAGTCGACTGTTGTTTTAACATTTTGGACTGTGAATTGTGTCCGTTGTGTTCCCAGGACCTGTTCCCACACCAGATAACGTGCATCGTCTAGCCTGACAGAATAGTAGCTATAGTAGCTTTCCAGTTTGTGGCATACACAGAGGTTATTTTGCACATTGTCAAATGATATAGCAATAGATCATTGTGTGTTAGTTTGGGTTTTCACATTAGAGGTTACAGATACAGCACACATATTTCTTGTGCTGCCTTCAGATATGTGCCTTAGAGAGGAGTTGTTCATAAAGTATTAATGCAGGAAACAATTACTCATCAATCTGCAAACAGTAAAAGGCAAAGAAAATACCTGTTTAACCTGATGTAAAAGAAAACACAAATAAATGTCAATTTTGTTAGCTTAAATAATCCAAAATGAGTTTGTCTTCAACAGAAAAAAACTGTGGTATGATAAGAAAGAGTATTAATAAATTAATACTGCCGTGTCACACTCTCTTTATCTCTTTGCCACATGCCTCGTCTATCCCACATCATACGACATGACTGTATGACGTGCCTTTTGACCATAATTCTATGTTCAGGGACCACTTCATGCCACCTTCTGGGTTATACTCAGCACATAACATTAATGTTTAACATGACTGCAAACATAGCCACTTTATAATTTCTTAAACTTCATTTACATAGTAAAGAGCGATAAATTAGCTTTAAATCAAGAGCAGCTTTGAATGAGAGCTGAAATATTCAAATGTTGGTCAAAGAGCTGATGCAAAATTTGTGTTGGGTTGAAATTTAGCATTTCATTCTGTTGTAGCAACTGTGCTGTAGTTTGAACGGCTTATCTGAGCTGTCAGGCCTAATTTATTTTGAGAGGCCTAAGGCTCAATCAAGGAGCTATTCTAATTTCACATGAAGATAGAGTATAAGCCCAAAGCATGTGAAGGCTAAAAATGCAGCAAAGACACCGCAGAATGCCTCGTGCGTCTTCAAATGAAGCAATCACTCACATCGACTGATGTTATTTCCCCCATCTCCTTCTTTCCGTGTTGCTGTTAAGTCCTTGTTTGAAGGGGTCTGAAAGCTTCCCGCTTGAAGTTTACAAACAGCCATAAAAATACAGAAATATTCACCGCACTCTGGCAATTTTCTTCCTCATTTACTAGCCCTTTGAGAATTATTATGGCTGGTTTCCATGGCAAGCAAATACCTTGCCACCAGGCAAACTCTCCTGGAATAATCCAGTATCATTTATCAGAAAACATCAACACAGGACCATGGGAGAATGACATCATCAGGCTATTGATCAGCTCCTCGGAGGCCCCTCGCACAGAATCACTTGATTTAGGGGCCAATGACTTATTTTTAGTGTCACAGCAATGCTCAACATGAACCGATAAAATGATACAACCCTAGCAGATCCCAGAAGGATGAAAAGTTATATTAAATGAGAGTTACTCAAGGACGATGAGTCTTAGTGAAACTTGTCTGCCTTGCTACTGGCACTTGAAAAGCTATTCAGTGGATATGTGTGGGTGTGAAATGCAGCTCTGATCACACTGCTGTGATTTAATCCGTTGTGAGGATGCTGGCTCCACAGGGGCTGTAGGTGAGCCAATGCTTCAGACTGTCCACATGTTGAATTAAACAAAGGGGGGTAATGAAACAGTATACAAGGACACAAGAATGGTATCAGTCTATAACAGTGATAAGGAAGGAAAATGGATTCTGTCGTTTTAAGAGTCATACTCAACCTAGTTGTCATTGCTGTTAGGGGCTGGGATGAAAGTATCAGGGGACTTCAGCACCAGTGTTTCCTTATGCCACTAGCACACGTGGCTTTGAGGAGGAAGAGGTTTTTAGGCCGGCGACAGGGAATAAACTACCAAGATGATTTACAGCATCTCCGGCCAGGACTCTGACTCCGGGGACGATGAAGACACGGCGAGTTCAGGGGAGGCAACGTAACGAGGCACGTAAGTAACGTTATATATCATCCACTGTGTTGAAAGTCTGCGAGTATTTGTTATTATTCCCACGTTTTGTGCAACAAGACTTCTGTGACAAAGTACTGTGTTGAAATAAATGAACAAAATTCTCACTCTGCCCGTTAATTTGTTGTTAATTGTTACTGCTTTCGCCATTAGCAGGTGGATCACCGCGTGTCCCTAAAACTTACATTTTATTTTAAAATTGTTTGTAATGTTAGGGATCATATTTTCTGACACCCCCAAAATATATATTCAAATAATTAAATTAAAGCTAGTATCCGGGAATTTTACATATAAATGAACATCCGATAGATTCAAGCCTTTGCCAAACAAGTTCACACAATGTTAATTAATATACTCTCACTAAAACTGTGAGTAAAAATAGACACCACTCAAGCCTATATCACAAGCTTAGACACAATTAATCAAAAGCCTAAAACATTCTTGATTCAACCCCCCACCATACATTGATTGGCAGCTACTACACAGCTTTTACATTCTCTGTGGGGGGGTTATTAATCATGGATTGGAGGATGAGAGTTGCATGCATCTCGGGATTGTTAACATGAGGTCACTCCACAGCATTAGAGCGCAGAAAACACCAAAGGAACTGCTTGAGACACCGGACAAATGGCAGCTGAGCTGAGTGCTCCACAACAGATTTATGAAAACCTCAGCATGCTCAGACAGTATATCATCTGAGTAGCTAAGTCGTACCCTTCCCTCCCTCCCTTCACATCCGCAATCCTTTTCCAACATATTCCTGCTCTTCTGCTTTGGTGGCATACATCCCTTCTTAAAGCTGCGTTAGACAACAGTGTGTTAAAGAAAGTAACTTGTAATAGACCAGACCGACATTCCGTCACTAAGCATCAAGCCCTAAGGCTCCGGAGAACTGGCTTTCACATAACATGAGACGCCACTGTGAGTGGAAATAAAAAGAATTCCATGGAAACAAAGGATTTTGGCTTCTATAATTTAAATAATACCAAATAATATGCTAGAAACAACCATATTAATAAAGGCTTTCCCACTGAGATTTGAGGCCCATATGTTACAAGAATATTCCCTGTCAGTTTGGTTAATGGGTAAATGATGCTGGTGGCTGTTTCTAGCTTGAGCGGGAGGCTGCTGGACTACAGTCCTACAGTATAGCAGCATCAGTAAACTTGACTGCTCTCAGCCTAGCCTAGATCAAACAGTTGGCAATTGGCTTGGTTATTTACAGACAACAATTAGTCTAACACTATCTGGTAATTTAATCAAATATGTTTAAATGTCCAAAAGGAATGTCTGGACACTGTCTTGAGTCAATGATCCACTTGGATGAGGAAGAATGAAGAAACATGGTGGCTGACCCCTCAGTTTTAAAGGGAATTTATTTAAGAGGCACTGTGTTTATTTGTTGAAGTTCTCTTAACATCCCGGTCCCAATGAAATGATTGGCTGGCCTACCTACCTGTCTACCTGCACGCACTCTGCCCATGCATTCACTTTGCATGAAAATTTGTTTTGGGGGGGATGGATTTGGATGTCTCTTGCTAGTTTTTCAGGCAAGGTTGAAAAATAATTATTAGATTAAAAGCAAGGTTTTTTTAGTACGAAGCCAATGCATACAAAATTTTAATCCAAAAACTCATATTGCATTGAGTGGATCTATAGAATCTTTCAGTTTTGAATCCCAGGCTCGGTGTGTTGTTTTGGGTTTGTGCCAATCTGGTCTGTAGGGTTGTGTTGGATTTTGCACCAAAAGACATATGCCTCTTTGTTAATGTAACAAATCTACCCAATCAAAAGAGACATATGTCATACACATTCTACTGTAAAAAGCAGGGGCCTCATTTATAACTGCTAATAAGTACAAACCATAATGAAAAGACACACAATTTCCCACACCTATAAGTAAACTCTGACCCATGCGTACGAATATTTTGGAGATGAGGGAAATTGGTAACGCAGACGTCAAGCGTTAATTACAGATCCATATTATCATAAACATACCATCCAGCAGTGTTATTTGTACTTGCGCTTGTAGTGAGCCAACTATTACACAATCTGAAAATACATTAGCTAACTCAAATCTTAAATCAAAGTCCGATCAATATTTCATCAGAACTCTCACCATCACATTCCCCACCCCTGGAGCATAGAGGACAGGGCTGGGCTGTAACTGATGAAATCATCATCGGTTGTAGAAATCCAAGATTACATCTTTACTTCAAGAATTGCAAAACAGAGCGTTAGTATATATTCTTGTGTGTGAGGTGCCGTCACCAAGGTGGCGCCCACACACACACTCATTGCCTTCTCAACTCACACACTACATCTTCACTGCCTGGACAAATGCACTGTGTACATTTACTGGAAATAAAGCAAGTGACAGCTCTTGCACGATTGGGCGCTGTAGTAAGGGTAAAGGTGGGACTGACCACCCACAATCCCAATCGGGGGGACCACCCTCGATCAAAAAGCCTGAGATGAAAAGTCTACTTTTTTTCATTTCTACTCACTACTAACTTTGCATCCAAATAATAATAATAATGGAATCAAGGGCAACTGGACGTTTTATTCCTCAGTTCTGACTGACTGGTTGGGAAACTCAGCTATTTAACCTCTGTGGGATCGTTAGCCAAGATGATCAATACCGCTGGTTCGTTAGTGCTCCTGGCTGTTGTAACAGTCGTTATGGCCACCTGAGGCCAAGTCTGAATGACTAAGAGTGACCTCCTCTGTCTAATATATGCACCCGGTGGTCCTCTATGTGCTAAACTGGGTCCAGAATAAGGCAGACCAACCTGACAGAACTGCACCGTACAAATACAAGTGGATTATAACCACTCAGAGGTTTCTGGCAACTGGCTGTTACCAGCAGGAATAGGTGTTTGTATAATGTTTATCTTTCTGCCTAAAGCCCCTTTTGGAAATAATATAATTTGGTTAAACTGTCTGCATTATATTGTTTTTTATTCTATTAAATACAATTTAAAATTTAAAATATTTATATATACTGCACAGCCTCGAGTTGTAGAATGACAAATAAATGTACCTTGAACCTTGACATCTGAGTAACTTGAATTAAAAAATAACGATACAAGGCATCCCACGCTCTGAATATGTGGGTGTGTTCAGACTAAGCCTTAAGTAAATGTTTGGCTTGTGTTATTCACACAAATTTAACCAATGACTGGGTTTATTTTGAACAGATTATGTACCGACTGTCATGTATCTGTGTGTGTTTATGCAGCAGCTCTGACAATGATAGATTTCAGAACTCACCACTGTTAATTTATTCCTGCGCTGAAATATTTTAACGCTCAGATGTGTCTTCGCCTCAAGCTAGCAAATTAAGATATGCTGGCAAAGTTGCAAATATTCATTCTTTATTCACTTCAGTCTGAACATACCTTTTGGAATCACGCATCCCAACCTACTTTGTTGGGTCCTGTCAGGTTTGGGACGGGTTTTTTTTTGTTGTTGTTGTTTTTTTGTTTTGCATTAAGATTTGGGCCAGGTTTGGGTCTGGTTATTTCCAAACACATTGCATTAGTGTGGAAAGCTAAGGGTCAAATGTTTTTATTTAGGTTGAAATAGTATACTAGTGTTAAATTGTTCAATTTCACAAAATAAATGTTTTTACCAGCATAAATCTGTGAAAAGACTAAATATGGTCTACTTTATTAGAAAATGGAGGCTTTTCACTGAGGAGTGTTGGTTCAAATCTGTAAATGTAATTGTAACTGCAGGATGCAGTTCTGGTTGGCAAGAAATATTAATCAATTGTTTTTTTATACAGTCTGCTGTTATGAATTTGCAACATTATTGTGCATGTGACATAAAGAAACTATTATCAGTCAGTGATTGTTTTTATCCATAATTATGTGAGCAGTCATGACCTGACTTTATGCTGCACATGACATACATCTGCAAACAGCTACAATGAAAGGGGTTGGTTAAAGGAGAGCTATTATGATGTTTTTACAGTCCTATATTGTAGTTCTGTGACTCCTGTATAGCAGCTTTGCATGATTCAAAGTTAAATAAAATAATTTTCTCTCTTATACTGGCTCTTCATGTAGGCCTTCATTTCAGCATCTGTCTGAAACAAGCTGTAACTGCTCCTGTCTCTTTAAGGCCCCCGCACCTCTCAAAGCCCACTGTCTTCTGATTGGCCAAGACCTGAAGCATGTTACCAGGTTGTTGACTCTGAGGGGTACAGACAGACTGAGCGTAGCTGTGCCGTTGCTGTGTGGAACAAAATGACCATAACTGGAACAGCGGCTCCTTCAAGTGTCGCGTGTGGACAAACGGAGCCGTTGGTAGAAAAAGCAGTTCAAAACAAAATGTTCAGAACAGGAGGTTATTCTTTTAAATACTTTAACCTGATTATTTGAAGCTTTGGCCATGTTTAATATGAACATCCACCATTGTAACATTGTAGATAAGTCATAAAATGTGGTCTCCTTTAATGTTACCTGGCTGAAAAGGTGGAGGTGCAGCCTGCCAGATGTGACCTGAAGGCCCACAGGCCCGTAGGCCACCAGTTGATGATCACTGGCATAAAGCAATGACAGACAGGTTGACGGATGTGTGCACGCTCACATCATGCCATGTGATTTGTAGGTATAAAAGTTTCAAGCTGTTACCTCATGCTGCTATTTGGGGCCCACATCAGGCAGAGATGCCTAGTTTAGCATCAAATTCTCCCCAAGGAGTGCTGAATTGTTGGCAGAGCAACCGGCTTAAATGCAGTTATCAGCTGCTTCACTGTTCTGTCCATCTTCATGCTTGTAAATTGCCCTCTAATGCTGCACTGTCATTATCCTCTTTACTCTCTCAAAATGGATATCATCTGTTCACTCATCTGTCTTTCTGTCAATCTCTGTGCTTATTCACATGCAACTGCATTGATCTTTACATTACTAGAAGCTCTGTTTTGTCAGGCTATAACATGAGGGAAACCTAATTAATAGATACAGCCTTATGATGGTAGTGTGGTTCCATCGCAGTCGACAGCGCAGTGTCCCAGGTATCATCAGGATCCAAGTAGAAAAGGACTCCGCCGAATTACTTAAACGGACGAAAGAGTGATTTCAAGCAAGACACTTGTGTCTGGGCAGAGGTAGGTTTATAACTGTGTTATTGAAACCTGTGTTTGTGTGTGTTGTTGTGATTTCTGTGAGAAATAACAAACTGCCACATCCAGTTAATTGCTGTGTTTTCGTGCCTGGCATGTTTCATTTACATTTACATTTATTCATTAAGCTGACGCTTTTATCCAAAGTGATTTAAAATTGCTATACATGTCAGAGGTCGCACGCCTCTGGAGCAACTAGGGGTTAAGTGTCTTGCTCAGGGACACATTGGTGTCCCACAGTGGATTCAAACTCGAGTCTCTCACACCCAATATGTGTCTTATCCACTGCACCATCACCACCCCTATTTCATTTTTGTATTGGTGCCACACTGCTGGGCCTTTACTGGTGTTTTTTTCTTATGTTTTTACTATTTGTAGAAGCTTTCTCCATCCGTAGTAGGCTACGATTCCATTTACAGCAGTATCGAGAGGAGTCGTGTTGATGACGTAGCCAATCAGAACAAAACCAATGTGGTAGTTAACAAATGACATCAGCACTGGTGTGTTCACTGTTGCTTTAATTGGTCCGTAAAATATCCACCATCTGTGTTTCTCTGCAAAATGCCAAAATCGGTTGCCAAATATACATAATATACCTGGGTGGCAAGTGGAAATGTAAAGAGAATGTATGGTTTTACAGGGAGTTAAGCGCTGTAACGGTGATAACACTGATTCTGTAACATTTTCATGTTACAGTGAGGCAGAGCTACAGAAGCCAGCTGTGCAAATGTTACAAGACGGCAGGCAGGATGGCATGACTGTTCATGCATCACAAATTATGGTAAAATGACTCCATCATTTACTTAAATCTGCCATAATCATTATTTTTCTATTAACAATGGATCAAATGTGATAAGGGTTGCTCATGCGTACAAACCCATGGCAAATACATTTCTATATTTCCATTAAGCTGCATAAGAGCTTTTTTCATAGTCCGCAAATTTACTGTTTGATTGACTCTCACTGCTCTTATCGATGTAACTTCCAGACGCAGCAAGCAGCTGTACTCTTCCTGCTCAGCAGCAAATGACAAAGTTAGCAACTTGCTGGTGTCACATCATAGTGTCACATTTAGCAGCTAACATTTAACAACCAGAGACTTTCCTAATGAGTTGGTAAAGACCAGAACAAAGCTAAAAGAGTGAACATTAGGTCATGTGGATACGCTAAAATAAATACTAATATTGCCTTCTTGATTTGCAAATGAGTCACTGTTTGCTAACACAATCAACTTTAGTTTTGTTGGTATGTCTATTTTTTGATTAAAGCTTGTTGCTCTGGCCCTAAGTGGCCAAAAATCAATTAATGCAGGTTTAATAACACTTCTACATCTAATGCATAAATTATTTAAACCCTGTAAAGGGTGTATAGATTTCAGCAAACAATGTTAACACATTCATCTTTGCATGGCGTAGCATTAGCTAGTTAATGATATCATTTAACATAAAGCTAATTCTACTTGATTGATTTTCGCTACTTATGCTTATTCTGCTAAAAAAAAAAAAGATTAAGATGAAGGCATGCCATTTCTATTTTGCTGACCTCTTTCTTTACATTACAAACTAGGTACAATGTGTATAATTGTGTCAAAGGTTTGTCAGGGTGCCCATACAAGATATTCTTTCTTTTTCTGCCTTAAAGCTGAAAAATGTCTAGGAAGCAGGGAATTAAATGTTCACACTTGCACAGGAGTTTACAGGCTTAAATCTAAATGTACAAAATTAAGCTGACAAGTATACACCTCAGTAGCCCTATACATGTTTGACAGATTGTACATTCCATATGCCTAGGACTATATTATCCAGACAACAGCTGCAATAAAAAGGTTTGTTGGAACTGAGGCTCGCTATACAGTGTGACAGAAAGTAAACTGAATGCCAAATGTTGCCTTGGCCATATTGTCAGTTGTCCATGCACCAAATTAGGTATTCATACTTTTGTCACACTTAGGTAACATATAAACTGGTATTTATTTTTTTAACTCTTTTACATCTACACTTCCGCTTGCCCGTATTTATATTTATATACAGAAAAAGATTCACTGACACTCACTGACACAGAGTATCAAATATGCAGCATGAGTATCAGCTTGTTTCAACACATCATTGAAGCTACATGATACATATACCAAGTGAAACGTTCAAAACCAAGATGCCATATTTTTACGGCTGCACCATTGCATCAAATGGAAATCATCTAGATGTGTTATGCATTTTTTATATCCTTCTAACTCATACTTCTGCCTGACATCTTTGGTCAATTTTCAAACTTTGGGATCTCTGCTGAAATTTAAAGCCAACTGTGCAGGTTTGAATAAAACTTGCAAAACAGCCTTGAATACTGTCCAATCAAAATGGAGCCATTGGCGCCGCTTGAAAAGTTTAAATTGATCCTTGTTCCCTCCTCTGAGGTCTCTGAGATCCTCTTTGCCTATGACTATCTTTCTTACCAAAATGACATCAGAGTCCAGTCAGAAACTAGGCTACACTGAGTTCAAGGGATGGTCAAGGTAATTTCCTGGATAACACTGCCAGCTCCAGTCAGTGACTTTCATGTCATTTCTGGTGCCAACACATATTAAAATTTACTGAGGACAGTCAGCTATTCAGGCTCATCGTTTGAGAATGTTTTAGACTTCTGTCTCTTTTTCAAGCCTTGTTTCATTAATCAACCCTGTCTCATGGGTAGGTTTTTTTAAACAAAACTACTTGGTTAGGTTTAGGAAAACAGTGTGTTAAATATGAACATAAGTTGCGTAAGATAACGTCAACGTTAACATCTGGTTTCACTTCTGGACTCAAACATCTCTTACCACAGATCTCTTGTGTGATAGCCCCGTGTATGTTTGAGCTATCCATTCAACCCAACCACTTTCTTGCGCAAAAAAATTCTGCTCTTTATACTAGGTCAAGACCTTTTTTCCTCTGACATTTGCAGATACAATGGACACGCCATCTGGCAACATGGCAAAATCTGACATATGCACTATCAGCAGTTTCTAAGTCTAAAGTGAGAGCAGGCTGCATCAATTCACATCATGAGATCCTTGTGAGCATTGGTATTCTTTAGACCTAAGAATAGTGCTGGGAGCAGTTTAAACCACAGGATTAAAAACATCAGAAATATATAGAGCTAGGTCCAACGGTCCCCTCTGACCAACTCATTGTTTCAAACTCATGCTGAAGGATTTTCTAGAAATGTCATGAGCTCATGCAGTGTGATACACTTACCTCCATAATGAACTCTCAGTCACACTGTTGAGGTTGAAGTCAAATAGTTTGGTCAGCATCAAAATCACCTGCAGAACAAGACAAACATTGCAATCAGTACACAGGCTTATCAATGGAATGTCTACTGAGCAGGTTCAACAGCAAAATTAACAGAAGGGAAATAAACAGCATTCAGACAGTGGCCATTTGATAAAGACCCCTTTGTCCATTCTGGTGGAGGCATTGTTTGGACAGTTTGATTTTTATCTGTCTGCTACTTGACTTTGTTAGCTGGTTTTAGTAGCAGAGATACTTTATGAAACCTAAACACTGTGTCTTTAAAACAATGAAATTTTATAATTTTGTATTTTATTAGGTACCTTGATTAGACTGTGTAAGACAAGATGGAAGATGTTTGAATATATTTGACAGAATTCAATTCATTTCAATGCTAGAGATCTGCAGCCCCACCACACTGTGAGCTTCTTAAAGCTCTAACTATATTTTGCCATGCAAACAACCGTACATCGCATTACTTCATGTGATGCCTCTAATTGTTTTAAACTCATTACTTAATCATATCAGATTGATCCTGAACACTCCCCTGTAAATATTCCTTATCCCACCCTCAAGGTGTATGGGATGAGGGAAAGTGGGTCAGCCAACGTCTTCAGGGAAAAACAGAGGCAGTAACATCACATTTCGCTCCGAGCATAAAAAGAAGTACAGCAGCACGGAAATTCACAATCTATTTACTTTGTGACTGGAGGTGTATTTGAAATGGATAAAACTCTGAAGAAGCAGAAGAGGCAAAAAAAAAAAATCTTCACAGGGAATGCTGCAGTTTCAGTTTAATATAGTCTTTTTTAACACTTGTGTAGTGTTCTTACTTCTCTTGCTCATGAGTTATGTTTCATTTTGATAACACTGTGTGAAAATCCCCAGGGATGTTTTGTGGTGACTTTCACAGTTATCGGATGACCCCGATGTATTGTGGGTAACCCGCGGCACAATGGTCAGGTGATATGGCGTGGGCGAAGAGGAGATGTTGGCAATGGAGAGATGCGTATTCACATAATGCATTGCTTGTGATGCACTGGTTCATCCTTATCTCCAGCTTTGCTATCGGGGAAACTGCTGTATGTGCAAGGCAGGCGATGCATGAAGATATTTCCCAGTGCTTGGACTAAAATAAACAACCTGAGCACATACAATTTATATTTGTTGCCTTAAAGTTGTGTGTCACACTCAGGGTCAATATCCAACCGTTTCCCCTTGGCCTGGCTGCCTTTTGATGCCTTCACTTCCTGTTATTGAGGCAGCAGCCAAGCCACTGTATGACTTGTGTGACTTTGTGAAACAGTTCCAACAGCATGGGGTTCCTGTGAGTACAAGCAGAACAGATGCACCTTGGGTAGCGAAATTACATTGCGAGGTTGGGGCTCCTGTGATCAAGCTTATTAAGTATGCGTCAACATCTGCAGCCCCCAAAACACTGAAAACGTGCAGTGCACTTGGTTAACCAGCGGCTGGCAGGGCTTCTGGAGGGTTGTTTTAGGATGTGTTGTGGAAAATAGCCACCGGGACAAACAACAAGTAGTAAAAAGGTATTGATTAAGAAAGATTCGGGAAGTGGCTGGGCGGTTTCAGCATGGAGAGGATTAGCCTGGGGAATGAATAACCTTAAATGTCCGGGCTAGACCTTTGCATGCTAATGACTGACCAAGTCCATTTAGTCGCCCAGCTGGAGGCTGAATTCACACTCGCACCACGCAGCTTCTCTCTTTCTCTGTATTCTCTCTCTTTCTTTTTTTACCCACTCCCCCCTCCTTATTTTTCTCTCCCGCGTGTGTGTCTGTTTCTGTGAGAGAGGGAAAGAGAGAGAGAGAGAGGTGAAGGTGAGGTTAGTGGTACAATTATGTTTTTAGTTTTGTTTTTAGCGGAGTCGTGCTGCTGTGTGTGTGCGTGCATTCCTGTGTGTGGGTGGGTTAGTGTATCTGTCCAGGTGAAGGTGAGAGGGGATCGGGTATGTTGTGTGTGAATATTTGTCTGTGTGCATGCTGTGAGAGGTAAGTCTCTGGCTCCAGATTCTGGATAAAGTCCTCTAAAAGGCTGAGGTATACGCCGGGTGACTTGGCTTCATTAGTTAAAGGGCACTGTGCGTACGGGCCCTTCTGTCTGCCACGCATGGAGACTACGTAGGCAGTCATCAGCCAGTGGCCCTGTCAGATGGGCTCCCACTGGAAAGTGCATATGCTCCATCACTGACCATGCCAATTAAGCCTGCAGGCTTCTCCTACTGTAAATACTGCGATGAGGGAAGGTTTCCCTCCACCAGGGCCGGCAGAGGCGGAATCTAGACACACACACTATCACTTCTGACAGTTTGGAGCTGTGCAGAGGAGCATGAAGGCATCAGAACAGGGATATAGCTGGTGGCCATATGTTACAGTTTAAGAATACAGATACAGTGATTAACAGATACTTTAAAAACACCGCAGTTACAGGCTTCATGCAGTTACATTGCAGTCTTGTGTTTGCAAAAGACTGCACTGTATCTGTGAGTTACAATGTTAATGTGTGTTTTCTAATGGGAGGCTGCATTGACTGAAAGACAGACGACGGCTTTGTATGTGCCCCAAACAACAACCAGAATGATATCCACTAATGAAACAGCCGCAGTGTCAAAGACATCTAACATCAGAGTAGCTTCAGGATCACCAGTCATCCCTGCCTGCTACAGTCAAGATAACAAGACAAACAAACAGGAAGAATGTTGTTTTCTTTTTGGGATGTTGCTTTTAAAAAGTTTCTGCACATTCAGAGGCAAAATCACAAAAAAAAAAAATAAGGGATCGCTGATAGCCCCATGGTTATCTGCCTCATCTCAAACTCTGATTCACGAAAGATATTGCACTAATAATAATATAGTGCAATGCCCATAAAGTGCAATCTGCCATTGTTTTGCAACTGTTAAATATTAATCAGCAATTTTCTACAGTAATGGTTGTTCAAAAATGTACTGACGTAGCATATCACACGACATGGTAAAGTAAAAAACATGTTAAAAATGCAGCTGTTAACTCCTCTTGCTCTTTCATTCATTCCTATCTGCAGGATGTCTCTTGTTTTCCTATTACTCACTCATTTTGTCAGAGTGAGTGTTATTTGGAATGCTCTAACTGTGTGCTCTCCCTCACGCGTCTTGAGAGCTGTTCTCTCTGCTCTGTGCTGGACTGTTACAGCGCGTAACCATCCTCCCTGTTTCTCACTGCAGTGTTTGCTTTTTTGTTGTTTTCCGGTTTAATTTCCTTGTGATGAATATCAGGTACTCTACTGTCTGTGCCATCAGTGCCAGTATGAGTTACTGGAATGCGCTATGTCTTTTCCTGGTTACGAACACGGCTGATTTCACCCTGATTTGAGAATTAGAATTTGTTTTTATCTTATTTGTGTTGTGTTCAGCGCCAGTCAGAGTACAGCAAAGACGACAGAGCAGCTAGTGTTAAACAGTACGTCAGAATTGACAAGCATACTGACAGCAGCCTCTCAAATTATGAAAGTAAAGTGTTCATACATCAATAAAAGTAAAGAAACCACCCGTGAAACTACAAGGACAAGGTAAAGGTGGTGTGAATCTGTGAAAATAATTAGTTGGTGATGGTGGGTGGATGATTTACGCGTACATGATTATACAGATATTGACTGAGCCGATTTGGGCATCGCACAAAATCAGCTAATAATCATGCAAAACAGTGCAAACAGCTACTGATGTCAAATTATCAGGCTGTAACATGTAACCAGAGCATCCTCTGCTCTATTTTATGTTGTCTAACGTAACAACAGTATCATTCCAACAGTATAGTCTTGTGATGACAGTTGTAGGCTACAATTCAGAGTCTAATGCATGTTGCAAGGATTAGTATAGAGATATTTCCCTGACCTGGTCATAACTTGCGTGTCTGTATCTCTTGTTTTATTCAATTTTAGTGAACCAAGCAGTGGAGAGAAAGACCATGATGTAGTTAGTGTCTTCTTAACCAAACACAGTGTTTTGCCCACCGCCTGGTAAAAGCTTTCACTGCACACACACACACACACACAAACACACACACACACACACACACAAGCAGAGAGCAAATTTCAGCTTTAATAAAAGTATTTTATGCCAAGAGGTGCCTTTGTTGGCGTATGTATTCCATTATAAATCATTCATTTCTGTGACTGTGTTGCATAACTTTTATTGTGTTTAGGGGTGATTTTATTATGAATTACTTAACAAAAAAATCTGGACCTCACTTCATAAACCCTGGTTGCAGCCCTGTGTATCTTAACATGTGGTTTCATAAGGTTTCCAAATGTGTAAAAAGAAAGTGCAGTGAAAAATCATGCAAAGGGAAGCCTGAGCTCCGGGTGGGGATCACTAACAACTGTGTCTGTGCAAGGCTTTAGGTGTTTAAAATATCTCCCCATTATTTCTTTTTAATCAAAAGTATGCCTTTGCTGCTAGCAAACACTGTTATCTCCTGTACTGTTTGGTAATTGTCCTTGGATGGAGGAGAGAAAATATCATCATGGATCAAAATACCCAAACACGCATATACAAACAACAATTACCATTTCCTGGGGCACAAGAAGGCAGAATAAACAAATACGAAATGCGGAGTATTAGCACACATTCTGAAGCTCCCAAAACAGGGAAATGTGTTGGGTTCACGTCCTGCAGGGCATCATGAACTATTTGTTTTTCTCACATCTCATTTTTTGTAATCACGTGAGACCAGATTTCTCCAGGGGACAGATCTTTTTGCACTGTTTCATTACTTGGGGGAAAAAGAAGAAAATTATCCAAGCACAGAAGGCGATACATATTCAGAGGAAGTTTCTTGCCACACAGATGCATTTAATGAAACTGTTTTGCTGCTTATTTTTAATCAATAAATTCATTCTGTAATGAAAACTCAGAGAGGGAAAACACTGCAATACACACGTATAATGATGTAAACAAGCTTTTTACCTGCCGTCATTTCCTAGTACCACAAACCGTCAGGCTCACGCGGGATCGTTGAGCCAGGACCGCTCCTCTCTGTGGATTAGCCTGTCACATCTTCCTTTGGAAGATTCACCACTTGTGCTTATTGCTAATATAAAAGTGAAACATACCAGGGGAAAGGGGCTTTCAGGTGCTTGTCACATATCTAAAAATAATATGTTTTTATCTGGATCAAAATTGATCAAGACATGTCAGATGTACGTGTCCCAGGGAGGTTATATACGCCGCTGCATACCAATGTTTAGCGAAGTGGGCTGTTCATTAGTCAACGAATAATCAGTCTTCTGTGGCTTCATTTAGCCTGATTCCTCTCAGTCTTCATTAGAATGCACAGAAGCTGTAGAAAAGCATCATTTAAACATGCACCCACAATGTGGAATGGGTTATGTTATGCCATCAAATGATTAAAATCTAATTTCTTGAGATAACAGAGAAAACATATACATTTTCTATTTTCGATTCCACTGGAGCACATTATTTTTGGACGTGTGATGTTTGCAGAGATGCTCACAGAATACTGAGGAAGTTTTGAGCTTGAGTGTGACTATGTGCCGTTTGATCCACGCAGACCTGTCACCTTTGTTTCCTTTGTTTTTTTCCCGATGATGTGGTCTTAGGATTCACCGGAAATATTTTCCTTGATCTTAAGCTATTTGCTGCTCCTAATTGGTTGTTAAACCTTTTTGCAACTTGTAGATTTTCTCCTACAGGATCTTGGATGGATACAAAGTATTGAAATTATTCCAATTAAGTAGCCGATCTTTCAAGTGGAGAGGTGCTAATGCATTTCAAGACATGAAAGGCTTAAGACATTAAGGGGATACTTACTGGTAATAGGCATTAAAAGTATGCAGGGGAATGATTCAATGTACATAATGATTACATATCATTAGATTTTTTTGTGATCTGCCAGTTTATGATATAGCTACATTTCATTTTCCATGTTGCTGCTATGAATGATTAAGTATTTGAGAATAACCTGTTGTTTTGTAAACACAGAACATTGCGTAACATGTGTAAACATATGTGCATGAGAAATGTGTCTGTGTATATGCTTGTTTAACTTCAGTTAACTGTTACACTGTCTTTCCCTACAGTGATGCTATTAATGCTAATCATGCTTGCAATATTAGACATTTTGCGTCCTACTGTGCATTGAACAAAGACTGTATGAAGAGGTGTGTGATCACATTCAAACGTTATCTGGATTTCCGTTTCTGTTTCTCAGAATTTGACTCAAGAAAGACTCTAGAAATAAGGAATCTGTCCTTACATGGGTGTCTGCATTTTGTGCTGACTGCTTTTGAAAGCAGACAAAAAAACATGCCATATTTCAGAATCTTAGAATAAAAAAACCTTTGAACATTATTTTAACACTACAGTTGCTCGCTGGTGTCTCATTGCCTCCATTACAAGCGGTAACTGGAAAATAACCTGCACCATCTTCTTAGCCAATCATAAAGTTGCCAGTAGGTTTATCAACATTCATCTCACATATTTATCACATCTTCGCATATTTGCATATGTGCACTCAACTGTACGTATATGGAATGCCCAGAACAAGATTCAACTAGTTCGGCCTCTCATCTATGTGTGTACTTGCCAGTGAAGAACTTTAAAGGAGTGATGTGTCTTGCAGAGAATGTATATTTTGGTAATAAATCACTGTTTAGCACTTTGTCATGAGGGGGGAGATAACACTTGACACAATTATTGAAAAGAAATTCATGGACACTCGTCCCGCTGATAATAGTCACAACATCACTCCAAGAGCGTTATGCGCTCCTGCACTGAATGAAAAGCTAAACAACAACCTTATTTAGCTTCAGAAGTGCGTTACTCATCGAGCAAAAGCGAATCATGTTTGAAAGAAATGTCGTCTACCTGTTCTGATCATGTGGACAGAGGAACTGAATAAATGCATTTTAATCACATGTATCAATTATGCTGTTACCCAAGGATGTTTTTCACGTGTGGTGATACATAAAAAGCAGGGATCCAAGTGCCGCTTGGTAGACAATCAACTCCTGTGAAGTGTGTGAGAACTGCTGAAGGCACTGCCTCGCCCCAGAGACAGATGTAATCATCTCCAAGAGAATCAGGAGTTATAATGTAATGAGGAGAGAATACATGCTGTGGAGAAGCTTCTGGAACCTGGTTTATAAATTCAGAAAAATCAGGAAGAGCTCTGCGATATGTCATCACTTTGGCTTACCTTGGAACCTAATATAAATATAGTAGACGGACAGCGTTGAATTGAACCAGAGGAATCTTGCTGCCAGTCTAGATTAATTATTCAAATGGCCATTGTTAGGAAAACCACTGGCTGGCTAATTGTCAAATAGGCCTATAAAGTGATTTGCAATAACATCATCCCAAGCCAAGACTCTGTGGTACCAGACTAATAAAAAAGGATTTGTCAACTTTCTCAAAGAGAATTAAACCTCATTGATTTTGCTTAATTTCATCCAGTTCGGACACTTCAGGGCCGGGTAGCTGTTGCCCAAGGCGATACTACATTAAAAGAAGTCCCCTTAGGACCTGCCTGGAGAGCAAACCGATGGTGGTAACTAACAAGCGCTAATGTTTTTTCCCATCTCTCACTTTGTTCCCATTATTCTGAATTAAAGATTCCCTATACTCAACATTTGCATTTGAGGAATGGTGATTAGACAAGGCTGTGATGAAAAAAGAAGCACTTCTTCAGATCCTCTCACCTTTACAACTGCTTAATCAACTCAGACAACAATGCAGAACAGACATTGACCCTCTTTTGATGTTTGCACACTCCTCCTTCTGCATCATCATTGCACTGTTTAAATTGCTTTTGCAAATGCCAGCATTAAACATGCTATTCATTTGTGTGGGATATCTGTGTTAAGAGAGACTCGCAGCGTTTAAAGTGAAGACAGAACATTGGATCGAATGACAGAACAGGGTTTTCAAAGAAGAAAGTTGGCATGTCTGTGAAGGCAAAAGCGTTGTACAGAAATGTAAGTTGTGATTACGGTGATCTTATCTCAACGCCAACGCTGATATACATAGACAGCTGTATCACAGTCCACAAAGCATTAAATCGGACGACATATGCTGCACACAAAGTAACCTATAGATCACCTAATGTACATGCTGCAGCTGTGAAACCCTCGATACACCTATTAGTCAGGAAGGTCAAAACCAAATTGTCAGACTTTACTTGACTTACCGGTGGTTGTGTTACCACTGGCATTTGATCCATCTCCTCATGATACCAGTTCTGACCAAAAATTCAACCCAGCCCACACAGGAAGTCATTCAAGGCCAAGCTGTCGAGCCAGCAGCGGCCTTGGCTGCAGTGTGCATGTACAAGCTGAGGCAGAAGGCATGCTGGCGCCCCTATTAGAGGAATAAATCCAAGGACAAATGAGCACGCTTGGCAGGGCTGAAAGTGAAAGGAAAGCAGGCGAATCAGAGGAATTGAGCCGTTTCTCTCTTTAAGTATCATCTGCAGAAGCTCTGTGGCTTCTAACCAGAGAATCCATTTGCAGACGGCACAGGACCATTGATCTGAATGGCTGTCATTACTTGCAGGTTAATGTAGACGACATGAGTAAACATGATCAATGTCTATCTGCTGTGGCCTGTCAGCATGGTGTAAATGACCATGGGCCTTCAATGTGAACCTCAGTTCAATACAACTGATAGGTTTCTTGCACTGCTGGGAGGTGAGGCAGGGGCTTAGAGGTACAGCTGGTCGCCCTCTAACTGGTTCCTCCGCCAGTCGATGTATGTGTGTGTGATACTGAACCCCAAATTGATACCAAAGGCTGTGCCATCAGTGTGTGAATGATTAGTTTCTTTCAGATGAGCAATTGGCACCTTGCACGGTAGCCTCTGCCATCAGTGTATAAATGTGTGTGTGAATGGGATAAATGTCACATGTAGAGTAAAGTGCTTTGAGTGGTTGGAAGACTAGAAAGGTGCTGTACAAGTACAGTCCATTCACCATTATATGTAGGATATCATGGTGCTCTTCACCTCCCATGGATGTCTTTAAAGTTATAATGAAATAATTCACTACATCAAATCCTATTTTTGATACTATTTATGGCTGGCAATTCAATGTGCATTTGAATCTGAATCTCTCTTCAAATGGCACTACCATGGACAAGGGACTGACAAGAAATAACGTATGCACGTTCTGGGCATACTGTGGAAGACAAAAACCAGTACATGTGCAGATTTAATGTAAAGTGCAGCTTTAGATCATTGGTACAGATGACATGACGTGACAAAGATGTGACTGGCGTGATGTGATGAAGACGTAATGAGGATTTGACAAAGATAGGGCTGTGGATGATAAGACCTAAAATCAAAATCACAATTAATTTGACCTCGATTACGATTAATGAAGGTTTCTTTTGGTTTGTTTTTTTACTCTCATTGTTCACTGACAAGGTTTGTAAGTCAAGATTTTCAACTATTAAAGGTGGGATATTTTTTTAGACTTACAGATGCCAAAAACAGATTATGTTAATTGATAAGGTAGTGACATGCACATACAGTAACAGAGACTTGTTCCCCCTTTATTTGGCACGTGGCCGCTGCTGAATTAAGACCACTGCAACAAAAATTTCACGTGATCATCGCTATCAATGCACAAGGAATGACTTCTACTCGCACACTGGGTGGGAGCAGCAACACATAAGCATCCTCTCCTCATTCATCAAAGGAAACCTACGTGCTGTTATAAGAGCATCGAAGTTAGGTCTTTTCGGGGAAGTGCAATGTGTGTGTGTTGCGAATGCGTGGGCAAGCGAATGAGAGTGAGCGATAGAAAGTGATGGGAACGAGAGTAAGTTTTGGCAGTAAACGTACAGTGTAGGTCACAGTGTGTGTGTTAATAAAAGTCTGTCTGTTGCTTCCCCAACTGCTGGAAAGTGAAGGCAGTTAGCGCTAGCTAACATCTGCCTGGGCTTCCAACTCTGGTCTGGAAGCTGAGCAGGACTGGACGGGGCGGAGTCATGTGACTACAGACATGTTAGTATGTTTTTAAGGGGAAAGTTTATCAACACCTTGATGAGCACATAGAGTGGGGAACAGGGTTAATAAACCCAAACAACTTACTTGGTAAAATTAAGTTGGATAAAGGTTCTGAATTTCGGTTGGGATTACTTTTCAATTAATCGACAAATTAATCGAAGACAAGACAAAACATGAAAAAGACATGAGTTTAGGATTTCTTTGACCGTTTTAATTTTGAATGATATTCTGGAGTTAGCGCACTAGTTACCACCAGATGTTACCAAAAAACATCTTGGAAAACAAAACATATTCTGAGTTTTAACACTACAGTTCTTACTATGCTAGGGCTGCAGGCTGATTCTAGGAGTGTCATGTGTGTATAATGTTTGTATGTTCAGATTTCACTGAAGTATGATTCCAAGAAGAAGAGATGCAAGTTTTGACAAAAATTACGTTGATTAAGTATAAAAGGTTAAACTTCTAATTGTGCACTGACTCTTAATGCTGACCTTCAGGTATGTGCAGCTTTGTATTTTACATGGTTTCCATCCATCGTCAACCGCTTATCCTGCTTACAGGGTCAAGGGGGGGGGGGGCTGTAGCCAATCCCAGCTGACATCGGGTGAAAGGCGGGGTAGGTAGCCAGTCCATCGCAGGGCCACACAGAGAAAAACAACCAGTCACACCCACACTTACAACTAAGGACACCAATTAACTTTGAGGGGTGGGAGGAAGCCGGAGCACCCGGAGAGAACCCACGGGGAGGCCAGGACAACCGGGGTTCAAACCCACGACCTTCTTGCTGTGAAGCGACAGTGCTAACCACTGCACCAACACGCCGCCAATTTTACATGGGGTGTTAAATGTAGTTGACAATGGCTGGAAACAGACCAATTCCAATAAAAAAAATAACTCAAACAAAATGAAATGTGATGGTGTGTAGCTTGTGGCCTGTTGGCTGAGAAGTGAGCGTTGATTGTTGACCTGCTTCTGCCAGCCACTTTATAGTTTTTAATGGCATTCCTTACACCACCCAATTACTTACTGTGGTATCATTTGTGCTTGCACCGATGAGTGGATGCCATTGGATATTTCAAACTGGACCTGTTCCAAGTTAATGCATAAATTAATAAGGGGCTGAATGGGAGGGGAAGTCTATAGCTGAGCGCAGGGCGCAGGAGCAAACTCTAAATACAGCTCCACCATAGAAAGCAATAAAGCGCAGAGTATATTTATTGCTTACTGTGACTTCCTACAGCCACAAAGCAAAGGCTCAGCTTCTGCTCACTGGAAAAAAAGTGGAGTGATTCAGTAGGATTCTCTGTGGTCTTCTAAAACAGGCAGAAGGAAGGAATCCTCAGGGAAGCTACGTGCAGATTATGGAGAGAGGAATTAGTAACTGACAGATGTAGGTAGCTGTGAGTTTTATCATTAATGACGAATTGACCGAATCTAAGATCCATAAAAAAAACTTGGAAGACAGCCATGTACCAGGGAGAAGGGTAAATAGATCAGTTTAGACCTGGGTGTCTCTACGATGACCAAATCGGTTGTAGACCAGTCAGTAAGATGACTGGAAACTCCGAATAGGAAAATGTGCATTTGTCTGACTAATGCATTGGATTCGTAGGGATTGAGCTTTCAGTTTGAATACACACTTAATGAAATGAAACTTCTCCCAGCTACAATCAAATCACAAAGTGAATCAGTGATAGGTCATCACCTAGTTTGTCAAATAGTTATGAGCAGATTGATTTGTGGGCTTTGACAATTCCCCAGTAAATCTGCACATTTGTGCTGAGCAAATGACATTTTCAAACGTTCTCCGTGGTTGGAGAAATGTGAATGGAGGGGCCTTATTGCACTTCAGCTTTGGTGTGTTCAGTGAAATGTAATTACTGTCGTGTATCCAGAAGATATTGTGATTAGCAAAGGATGAACGAGCACCTAAAGGAGGAACGTCTGGCTCAACGCTAAAATTGTTTTCCACCCTCACCAAATTTGCCTTATCAGCACTTACATGTAATTTACCTGATCAGTTTCACTGTCTGTATATTTGCCTTCTATAATTAAAAATTGGCTTACCGCTGGAGGAGGTAATTGTTACTCATGAGCGAGACTGCACAGTCACAAGGACTTGTGTAAGACAGCATATTCCAAATTTCAAAATTCATTTTTTAAGGCTTCATTGTGTCCCTAAGAGTGTCCTCAATTACCTAAGAAATGGTGATAATTCCAAAATTATTGCAAATCTGACATGTCCCACAGCAAACATAAATAATGTCCTACACAGAAATGTTTGTGTGAGAAGGGTCTAAATGTGCATATTTCTTTCAATTACTTCACCACAAGGTACACAATTACTAGATCACCGATCAATCGTAAATCTCCCCTGTCTCACTTATAAAGCCTGATTCCAGACCTTTGGATTGCCAATATCTTAGCGTTTTTTCAGTTATTCAAATGGGTCTGGCTTCCAAAAAAACAATCTCAGCTTCGTTGGAAAAGGCGCAAATGTGTAATTTTCAGATTGCAACCACTACCTTCCTAATCGTGTGCTCATACACCTACTTGAACTCATGAGTGAGCCAAAACAGAGGCCGACACACCGGAGAAAGCATCACACAACATGCTGGAAACGTCTATGTTAACGTTACATTGACTGCATTTAGCTCACGATACCTCAGTGTTAACTTTTCAATAACAATTTGTGTATCTTTCATCAGAGAGGCTCAGAAATGTCAAGATGATAACACAAAAGGATAGTGAGCTTGACTGAATATTAGAAATTAAATTGTTGCCACACTTTATAACAGTTAGACCACAGTAAGTAACGTGTAGCAGTGAATGGGTCTGGAAATGTGCTGGGACACGATAATGTCAATCTAACCTGAATTCTAAACAATGTGATAGTAGTGGAAGAGTAATGTTAGACAGGAGACAAAGCTCATTAAATAAATATAATGTTCTAAATTACCTACTTTTTGGAATTATCTTAAAAGACAGTGTTTTGTATTTGTCAGTCCATGTACCATTGTAGTTCACCTTGCTATATCATTACAGTTTACTATTGTTTATTTCAGCATAGCTAAAAACGGTTACATCATTTCCTGCAGGCTAAAATAAACATTCTGACATTATACAGGTATCAGTGTTAGCTGGTCAAGTAATGTGGCAAGCAGTGGTCGGCAATATATTATTAATAGGCGGCCAGCGGGCCAGAAGTGGCCTGCCAGATAGCGGCCAGTGCTGAAATAAATCACAGTTGTAACCCAGGTTAAAATTCCATTGTACCAATTTTTTCCCAGTCACCTGAACACATCACAAGACACACCCTTGAGTCAAACCAATCAGAGAGCTCAAGCGCGGTTTACAAGCTGAGGTGAGTTTGCCCAATCAGTAGTGTGAGGGGGAAGCCACCGGAGCAGCTGCACTCGGTATGTCTCCGTACACAAACAATACTATTTTCGCTTATTTTCCATCTTTAATGCTTGTTTGACTTTAGCATGCGTTTGTGTATTTGTAGTGTCCACTACCGTGGTCTTTAGAAGCCAACTGGTGCCGCGGTGTGTCGAATATCTGCGGGAATTGGTGAGTCTGTTTGTGTCCACTTGCATGTTGCTATTAGCATTAGCATCCCTATGTATTTTAATGGGACGCATGACAGCAACAGTTACCAATACAATCACTTCCTCTTGAGTGATTGTGCCTCCAAAATAAAAGCACCAGAATGTTTTTTGAAGCAATGCTTTATGTTGACTTTCTTGAGAGCTTTTACTTTGAAGGACATTCAAAAGAGACGTCAGTAAAAGTGTGATACAGTTATTTGAGCTAAACCTAGAAACGAGTATAGAAGGATTTAAAATAATTTGACTTAGTCCGCCGTGTTACGGCTTTTAAAAAATTTTACCCGATGCCAGACTTATTTGCAGAGCCCTGCAATATAGTGTTTTGCAACAGATAATGTTAGCAAATGGTCCGCATTAGCCCGCAAGCTAAAATTTTTTAATCTGAGTTAGCTAAAACACAACATCACAATATATTTCACATATTTTGCAGTAATGTTAGTTTACCTGCCCAACAGGACGAAAGCCGGGTGAGTTTTTACATCCAAATAGGCAATAAAAATTTGTAAATGTCATTAAAAAACTACATATTGTCCCTAGAATGACAGCATCGTCATCCTGTGCTGGACCTTGAAAGATACCCATAAAATGTTGGAGATTGATACAGATGTACTATAATGAGTTATCGAAAACATATATAAAATATTTATCGGCATATTTCCGTGTTAACAACTCCTAGCAACCACTACTGCAGCTTTAGTGTGAGCTGACACTAACAGTAGTGATACACCAGTCACTCTTTATTGTTTAAAATAACAACAAATGATGACATCAAAATAAAAACTGCAGGTCCATGCATTCATACAATCGTCAGAGCTGTAACCTTCTTTCAGAAAAAAAGCAACAACTTGAAATTAATCACACATTAAATACAAGATTAAAATCATACAAATATCATTTTGATGACGAGAGACAAATAGTCTTTAATAAACCGACTGAATGCAAGCTGTCTCCATCGTGTTCACAGCAGATGTAAGCTAAGAGTGTTACTGGATTAGTGTGGATAGCACTTTGAGGCTCACACAAACATATTGACTGTCCATCTCTCAACGGTACAGAAAATGGATGGGCAGCAGATGGTACAGTGTAAAAAGAAGTTCCTACCAAAGTAACCCTTAATCTGGCCATGATTAACATATCTAGGGTGAGAAAAATGTATGCTTCGGTGAAAGTGTCCGTTGTGTGTTGTGTTATTCTCTTCTTCTTGTGTTCATAGCAAGGGAGATATGAGGTTTGGTGGGTTCATGCAGTAGACTGGGCTCATCTGGTGTGAGGGTTGAACGTGCCAGTGCCTCCCTGAATAGTGAGCAGTAGCTTGGGGGGGTTGTAGTGTGTAGATGGTGAAAGATGGAGAGGTTTGGTGAGGTCTGTCTGTTTTTTTTTTCCTTTCTTTGTGTTCACAATCTGACACGTCTATTCTCTGATCTACAATCTAGAGTCAATCTTCACAGCGTGTTGCACCTTGTTCTCCATTCAATTTCATTTAAGTCAGCACCTCTCGTAGATGTTTGTGCGGGTTTCTTTCACCTGTCTTCCATTGTCCCATCCAATCATCCCCCATCTCTATAAACAGGAATTTAATAGCAGGACAGGCCCAATGTTACACTGATGCTTGGAATTAGGCAGACTTCTGTGATGAGCTAGAGGCAAGAGCTAACTGGAGCAAGCAGAGCACAGCCCATCAACATAGCCCAGCATGATTGTTCTAAGGACCTCTAGCGCTAGTCTCCGGTGGCTACATGTGATGGGGCTAAATAAGGGGCCTCAAGGTATGTGTCTTGTAATACTTGCTCTGTGACTTAGGGTTATTTTGACATTGTTTAACAGCTAAATCCACTGTATGCTACCTACCCAGCAAGAAATGACAAGAAAGAAAACCTGACAAAGTTAGCGACTACCTAGCGGAGCTAAAACGAGAGTGAGTGTTGGGCTTGCTTTAGTTAGGTGGTCAGGAACATTCCTTTAGAGGTGCTTTGTGTCCTTGTAAACAGGTTATTCACCTTTTGTGTTGCTGATCAACACACAATGTGTGTATCCTTGAAGACCACCTCATTGAACGCCTTTTCTTCCTCATAAACATTTTCGAAAGATGTTTCTTAATTTTAAAAACCCACTTTGTTTTCCATCAGAGTCAGTCTTGCCACATGCTTGTGCACGTGTGGCCCTGCATAGGTACAAACAAACTTCATATTGTTAACTCCACGTGTGGACAATAACATCAATGTACAAGCTGGGGAACAACATGATGGTTAAGTTGAGTTTTAGATGAAGATAAGATTGCTGACTTCAATTTAGCCACTTGAAAAGCATAACTGACATACTTTATATATGTCAAATTAAATCATTCGGTCCAAATTATATAGTACAATTCAAACAGCAAAAATGAAACTATTAAACACTATAGTTTTGCTGCATTATTTTTCATTCTTTAAAAAGATGCTTAATTCTACTGTCTTTAATTTCAAAGCGTGCAATGAAATAATATAATCATAAAATAAAAATAAACTAGATTATTGTTGGACATGTTACATATGAAAGAACAAGAGAAGAAAACACAATGTGTTTGTAACAGCATTAGATTCTTTATAATAACCTTTTATAAACTAGATACAGTATCAAAAACATGCGCCAGCCAGCCAGCCAGCCACAAACAATCTGTGAAAGGGAGGTAATGAATACAATTTGTCCAATTGGGTTAATTATTTAGACTAATTATCCAAATGAAATGATGTCATTGAAAAGGTTTCTCTAGATAGCAGGAAATTATTCATTCTACAGCTCAAGCTATTGAACCCTCTAGAACACTCTTTCTCCAAACATGATTTAATCACTCCAGTAAGAAAAGCAGAATGTTCACTGTCTAACAAACACTCTCTTTTTTAATTTAGGATTATTTCCAGCAATTAGCAAGCAATTACAAGAGAAAGGACCGATGTTCAGCTGGAGATTTACGTTGAACAGTCTTACTCCATCGTGTTTCCATCATTGCTAAGCCGCTCTCACTGTCCATGAAAGAGACAATCGTAGAAATCGAAGGAGTGATGAGCTTTACCTTCACAGAAACATTCTGTTAGCTAGTTCAGAGGTCACCTGGACTCCTGCGTAGCCTAGCTGTCTTTGCTGTCTACCAGCAATGGCCTACGTAGCAATTATGATGGCTTTTTCACTGTATGACAAATATACATATAAC